>VDFB02077471.1:0-12310 GCA_007258455.2 Sequoia sempervirens
CATGTCCTCACATACTGGTATGCGTCCTTGAATACACAGGGCCAATAAAAACCAAATCGAAGAATCTGGTGTGCCAACGAATTAGCAAAACCATGACCTATACCATGTTTCCCATGAAACTCAGAGATCACTTGCTTGGCCTCTTGATGATCAAGGCACCTCGGGTATATTCCCTTGAAGTTCCTCCTATATAGAAAACTTCCTTTGAACATATAATAAGAACTCTTTAGTCTCAGAGCTCTCCTTTGAGTTGAATTCATCCAGTCTGGACATTGATTGTTAAGCATCAGGTAGACAACATCAACATACCAGGGATTGTCAGAAAAGGATTGGGCTATGTATTGTTGACAGACAATGCTATCACCAACATTCGCCATGGATTGAGATAAACCCATGCCCCTAACTAATTTCATGGGATGTATCTCCAAATAAAATTCTTGCAAGATAGCCATCCACTTGCCTCTTCTTTCTCCTAGCTCACTCTGCATCAGCAGGGACTTCACAGCCGCATTAGGAACTACAGCGACGACTTGACTTCGAAGGATGTAATGTCAGAATTTCTTGACGGTTTGAACCAGCACGAAGGCTTGCTTCTCTAGAGGTGGGTACTTGGTCTCCATGTTTTTGAATGGAGAGCTCATGAATGCAATTGGTCTCTCCTCTGCCTCCTCTTGTTGTTGAGTTAATATAGCTATGCATGAATGCTCAGAGGCAAAAGAGTAAATGTAGAATGGCTTGAGGTAATCGGGGCTGGCAAGCACAGGTGCTTTTGAAATGGATCACTTGACCTGTGTGAATGCGGCCTTCGCCTCCTCTATCCACTCTATTATAGCATCCCTCTTAATCATTTCATTTAATGGCTTTACAATCTCTGCAAACCCGTGATGAAATTTCTCATGAAGTTAATTTTCTCGAAGAAAGACTTCATTTCTTTCTTGCTTCTTGGTTGGATGATCTTCAAAATGGACTCGACTCAGTCTAGATTGATTGATATTCCCCTTTCAGAGATTATATGTCCCAAAAGCTTCCCCTCTGTGACTCCAAACATGCATTTTTTTGGATTCAATGAGACTCCATACTAGACGCATTGTTCTAGAACCTTAGCCAAGTCAGCAGCGTGGTTTAATCGGTCCTTGGAGAACATTGTTAGGTCATCTATGTAAACAATAATACAGTTTCCAATTAGATCCTTGAAAGCTATGTCCATGGCGCACTGGAAAGTAGCTCCAACATTTATCAGGCTGAATGGCATCCTTCTATATGCGAATGTCTCCCACTTGGTAGTGAAAGTCGTCTTCATCTTGTCCTCACAGTTTACCATCACCTAATTGTATCTAGAGTAGCCATCTAGGAAATACATCATCTATGCTCCATTAACAATTTGCAAGACTTCATCCAGAGAAGGAAGCGGATAGTTATATTACCCGATGCTCTATTCAGATTTCTAAAGTCAACACACAGCTTGATCTCCCCATTTTTCTTGTGGACTGGAACTAGGTTGGCTACCCATGTTGAAAGGTGCACAGGGAAGATTATCCTTGCGGACAACAACTTTTGAACTTCTTTGTAGATCAATGGCTCAATTAGGGCATTGACAAGGCGTTGCTTTTGTCGAAAAGGTTTAACTTCAGGCTTTAAGGGGATAGTGAGCATCATGATAGAAGAATCAAATTTTTGGAGGTCTTGATACCCCCAGGCAATTGTAGCAATATCCCTTTTTAGTGCCCTCAATATGTCTTTTATAATTGCTTCAGGGCAGGCCTTCCCTATGTAGACATTCCTTTCAGGACCTGAGTTAGCTAGGTTAACCATTTTATATTCACCTCCCTTGCCTTCAGCTGATATCTTTTCTTGAGCCTTCAAATCTAAGTCAAAAATTCTCTCCAATGCCACCATTCCTTTGGGAATGCTATTACTTTTCAAATTAAGGACTCCTTTTGTATCACATTCCTTAGGATTCCAATCTCCTTGATCCCTATTGGATTCATCTATAATCTATCCTTCAAAAACATCTAAAATTTCCAGGAAAGCAAGGATATGTCGATCATCATTAAAGACCTGAAAATTCTTGATATTGTTAGGAACAACTGGGGTGGACATCATTTCTATTGAGAATCTTTTTAATTTGGAGCCTTGCATAGGCTCCAAGGTGCTTGCAGCAACAACCAGTGAATTGGCCAGCTGATTTTCTTCTCTAGGGATTAAGCTGATCCCAAATGCATCAAAATCTTCGATCAGATTCCATACCCTATTTCTATATGTTGCTAGCCTTTTATTGTGGTAGGTGTACTGGCTGGGCACTTGCTTGATAACAACTTCTGAATCTCCCTTTCACCATCAGTGTAACTTTCTTCTTGTGTGCAAACATCAGTCCCCATGCCAGAGCTTCATATTCAGCTACATTATTAGTGCACCCAAATTACAGCCTGTAAGAGGCAAAGAAAACTTTCCCTTTCGGGCTGCTTAGTACAATTTCAACACCACAACCGATTTTGGACTTAGATCCATCAAAGGTTAGGGTCCACAACTGATCAAAAGCAGGGGGTAATCCTTTTGAAGTTTTCATAGGTATTTGAATAGGATCGACCAAAGGTGAGAGTTCCTAATCCTTGGGACCAGTCACAGGGGAAGAATTCTCTAAAGATTCTCTAGGTATACTGTTCAATTTTGGCTCAGTTGTATCATCTGACCTCTGGTTATTTGTGTGGCAATCATTTGTCCCTTTTGTTGATTCCTTGAGTTTTGTTTCATTTATGAGTGTAGGGGTATCAAACAAACCTTGGGGCTGCTCTTTATCAACATGCTGATTAAGGAGTATATCTGGGGTGGGATCTATTTGAGAAAGAACTCCTATTGAAAGCACCCTGTCCCTGGTTAGCATTGTTGCTTCTTGGACTTTGAATAGAAAGTGGTCTACAACTATCTCAAAATGCCTTGGGCTATTCTTTTTAGCTTGAGGGATACAACCTAAGGTGTCCATACATAGTTGACATGTCAATTTAGAGTGGTTTTGATAGTGTACCCTACATGAATTTGGGAGTAAAAGACTTAATAAATCTGTGTCTTCTCCTAAGACCAGTTGGTCTTGTTGCAACTTCCTAATCAAGGCCTGTTGATTTTCATTAATCGTGGAGTTAGGGAGTTTCTGCATCGACATGTCTTTAGAATGAAGAACTGAGAAGGTTAGAATTTCCTCTTGTTTATAAACCCCCATTTCTATCTCAAGGTAAGCCACCTCATTGGGACAATCATACTCAGTGATGATATGCTTGAGGCAAGGCTCACTTTCAATCCTAATCTGATTAGGAATCCCTTTCCATGATAGCCACATATGTGAAAAGTCTAGGGAGAGATATCTCCCTAAATTTTTCACCAGATCTCAACTTAGTAGCATACCATAGGTCTCAGGGATATTAGCTACTTGAATGTCAATGTTAGTTAGGATCCTAGGATCAGACCCAATTTGGACATGTATGTTCTTTAACTCCTCCACTACATTGACCTCTATTTTGTCCAACTGAATGACTTTCTTATTGGTTTGAATGGGGTTCAATCCTAACCTCCTGCATATGGAGAATGGCATGACATTTCCTGAAGCCCTCGAGTCCAGTAAACAGTTATGTAGGTTCTTTCCAGAAATTCTTAAGCTTAAAAGGAAAGGTGGAGTACCTACCTTGCTTCTGTATGAGGCTGCATTCATGTCTGTAGGGGGTGTAACCTTGTTCTTTCCTTTTGCCTTATCCGCTTGTTCTAGAGCTTTCAACACTATCTCCCTTTGAGCAGGGCACCACCTCAAAATGTCAAAATATGACAAAGAAGTTTTCTGTTTCTGCATCTCAGAAACAATGTCGAATTCTGCGTTAAAACTTGGATTACTTTTGAAAACAACAGAGGGATTACCCTTGTTATGGAGGTCAGATGGCCCCTTTAGTGGAGAAGGATTGTTATCAGCACTTTGATTTGGGGGCACCATGTGATTAGGGGGTGTTGATGTAGTAAATGGACCCTTACCTTGATTTCTCGGGAAGTGTCCTCCTTTTGACTAAAAGGCTTGGGCATCGTATGAATCTTCCTCAAGTTCATTTTCTTCTTGTCTTGGGAATGAAAACTCCTCCTCAAAGAGCTCATAAGTCATGGCAGTATCCATTGAGTCACCTCCTTTGTTTGAATTCCCTTGGAATGTGTGGGCATCTTTGTATGCCATCTTAACAATTTTCTCCATCTGAGGGCAGTCTACCTCTGAATGAGTCGCTGTATCATGCAGCCTACACTAGTTAGTCATGAAATTCAAATTGGCCACATTTTTTGTATGTGACCTCTCCTCATTTGCTTGATAATTATGAGGAACTCCACCATTATTGGGCCCCGTATTCCATTGCCTACTGTTATTTGTTCTCTGGTTGTACCCTCTGTTTTGGCTTTGATAACCTCTTTAGTTGTAGTTGTTGTTGTTCTGATAAGAACATTGGTTGTTGCTGTTTTGATTAGGGTAATTACCCTAATTTTGAGAGGGGTTCTACCTAAGCCGAGCCATGTCATTAGTGACTTGGGACAACATTTTCTTCAAGGTTTCTACTTCATTGGTAAGCTGAGTAGTCTTTTCACTTTCAACAGCCTTAGCAATAAGTGGCTGATCAACATGGCTAGTGGTTCCAACTTGGTTATGAAGGCTTTGGGGACCTTGAGGGACTTGTGGTTGTTGAAAAGGGTTGGGGGTCCTATTAGAAAAGAAAGGAATAGGAGGTTGAGTCTGCAATTTAGACCTAGGCCCATAGTGGGAAGGAGACATTCCTGGAACAGTATTGAATAAAGGGGGTGTACTAGGCATCTGATACCCTACTAAAGGAAAACCTCCCCCAAAACTTGGTCGAGAGTTGGTCTTCTACTACAACTTAATGGCTAAATGATAAACCTTGGATAGGGTATCAATATCCGCTGGAAAATAAGTTCTTTGTAAGAACAATCCCAGCAAAGGGTCTATAACCCTAAAGTATGCCTGAATGGCACTATCCTCGGTAACTAGATAGGGATCTTGCAGCCTCCTATACATTCTTTGGAACCTGGTATTGAACAAGGGCAGGGATCCACATGGCTTCTTCCTAATGGTGGCGAATTGGTGATATAGAAGGGTTGGGTCCACATAGACTCTAAACTGATTGATGAAAGCATTTTCCAAATCTGTCCAGGATAGAATAGAGCCTTGAGGAAGATTAAGATACCAGTTGTATGCCATGTCCCCTAAGGAATAAGGGAACAACCTGCAAACTACATCATGATGAGCTATTTGAGCTCGGGTACAAGCATCCTTGAAAGCTTGTATGTGTTCTTCAACACTCCTTGATTCACCGTGGATGTATTTAGGGCATAACTTCTCAGGGTTCTTAGGCATGTCGTGAAAACCTCCAGGGATAGTCCCCAATGGAGAGGGATTATTCTGAAAGAATGCCATTGGTGGTGGTGGTGGTTGAGCCAGCTGTTGTATGGGTTGAATTAGCTGTAATGACAATTGAGATGGATTGGATGGTGGATTGATAGGTATCCATTGAGGTATTGGTGAAAAGCCTGGTGGAGTGAGTGGAGCTAATAAAGGTGGTATGATGGTTGCCCCAGTCTTATGACTCTTGTGTTTTATTGGGGTCTTGATTTTTATCAAGGGTGATGGATTTTCAGCTGATCAAAGAACTCTATGGGACTTTTCTGGGGATGAAAACCTAGGTTTATCCAGTTTTCCCTTCTAGGCCCTCCTAGCGCCAGTTCCTGTTGATGAAATTTTGGCACCATAACAATGCAAACAGAATATTGCTACTCTGCTTCTCCTGAAAGAGAAAGGCAACACATGGATGCCTTAGCTCCCAAGGTCTTTATAGTTGGGTCTCAACTGTGTTGATGTTACTCAGTGGTCAATGCAACAGTAATATTCAAGGAGCCTGCTGGTGTTGAGCTTTTGGATTGTTTTAAGATCAAGCATGAAATAAAACCTACTCTAACAGGGGTTTTTAAAGAAATATAAAAAAGATAAGTCAGAGTTTTTGAAACAGAAAAAGAACAATAGTTCATCCAACCTTAACCAGACTTGTTAACTTCAAGGAATTTTAAACTAAAACTATAGAACAAGATAAGCTTGTGATTGACACACAGCCTCTTTCATTCATAGTGCTAATTCTCATAACAGATTTTAATTACCATTTAGATAAAACATAAAACAATATTTCATTCCTTGAAGACTTCACAAATCGAATGATCAAATTAAGACAAATATCATTCAGGAACACAATAAGAAGTAGATTAAACTCTGATTATTTCTACTATTATTAAAACAGATAAACAATATTTACAAAGCTGGCACAATCACCAGTGTATAGAGAATCTGAAGCTCCAAATTGTTTCCAACTACACTAAGAGAACTTAGAGAATACATTACAGCCTGTACTAAAATCTTACTGCTAACCAAGAAGACAAAGAGAAGCTCTTATTACTCAAAATCAAGATGCAACTCTCTCCTTCTGCTAGCTGACTAATTGCTAACAGTCCTAACTTTCTTTTAAATCCTTCTAACAAAGCTTTGTTTTCCTTCCAAAAGTTCTAACCTTTACCAAGAGGCAAGCATGCCTTATATATAGGATGTATCAACTTGAATGTGTTGTCCCTTGCACTAGGGTTTTGCAAAATATTTGCTTCACTACATGAAGGTCGACCCTCCGATCTTTTTGAGGAAAGTTGGTTGTGCATTCAATGTGAATCATTGTTGTCCCTGTTGATGAAGGGTTTCTGGAAAATATCTGTAGATCTTTTGCTGCTGCAGTATTTACTTCAAGCCTTCGTGTCCATCCTTAAACTCCTTCTCAGGGTCACCTTGGATGCACCAAGATATCCCGCCATTAATACCAACTGCCTCTGTCATCAGTGGTCACCACAGCTGTCCCTCTAAGTCATGGATTTCATCATTGAAGTGGCCTTCTGCCCGCTCTGGGCCCTTTTGCGCATTAACCACCCATTAGAAGCACCGTTGGACCTCCTTACCAAACTGAAACACCATCTGAGCCAATCAATCACCACTTGTTCCTAGAAGAAATCCACCCGGTCACACTCTGTTAGTCTTTCTTTCATAGGAGTGGTCAATCAGTCAAAGGCTCATCTTACTCTCTCTAATTGGATGATCACATGCCACGTAGGATTCTTTGGTGGTCAAAAGTGGTATGAACAGTATCGCATGTCGGTGAGACACCATCGGTGTCTCCCTGATGCGATATTACCACTATGCAGTTATCGGCATGACACAAGATAGTCGGTAAGACACTTCGGCGAGCTACAGAAGTTATACTGAGCTCCCAAAACCTATCGGCAAGACTGCATGCCTTAAAGTGTAAGACATCCTCGGGGCTGGAACCTCGTGATTCCATGACTACTCGCCTTCTTTATGTTGTGGGGAGAATTATCGCCATCGGGCTGGAATCCCGCCATAGCAGTCTCCTCACTGCATGGAGTCTCCCTCGATTTCCTTGTTCTTCTTTGAGCTCGCCTTCCTGCGTTTCGCGTGACTGTCCCTTCACAGACATTCCTACAGCCTTCTTTTCCTTTTAGTGAACGACTATTCTCCCCGAGGTATCCCATCGTGAGACAGAAGATCTCACCAAGACCTTGTATGGAACTTCGTCGATGCCCTCAAGTATTTCATGTCGCAGAGTTTCAAATAACCTCCTTTTCATTCTTGTCAGCCCAATTTTGCATCATCGAAGATCCTATCAAGCTATAGGATCGGCCATGCCACAAGCTTTTATTTTCTCACATCGAAATTTTGTTTTGCATCGGGCGGTAGAGTTATGGTGACGCTGCACTTTACGCAGCCTTGTTTTTTGTCAGGGAGACCTCATGGTTTCGGGGAGACCTTACCCCGAAGTTTCTTCTCTTACCGAGCCTTCCCTTGTTATCGGCAAGACTCCCTTCCTTCGCCAAGACCCTATGGCGAAAACATGACCTTCGGCGAGAAGTCATGGTGAATGCCCCTCGAGCTCATCTTCTTTTCGGTGAGACCCTTTGGTTCGGTGAGACATCACATCGAGCCAACCATCCTCCGACGACTTTGTTTCATTTCGGCCAGACCCTGTTGAATCGGCAAGAGATTATGCCAATATTCCTTCATATCAGTGAGACCTTTCTTCTTCGCTGAGACCTTATATCGAGGTCTTCTTCCTCCACCGAGTTGTTTGATTCCATTGGCAAGACACTTCGTCGAAGGCATCATCCTTTAGCAATCCTTTCCTTTCAAGAAGACCCTTCTATAGTCATACCGACATGTATTCTTTTGTTTCACATGTGTCGCTGTAACCTCACCTCTTCGGCCAGACATTATGCCGAAGGTTTTACCCTTTTCTAGCCTTAGACCTTTGGTGTGACCCTTCCGTGTCGGTAAGACTCCTGGCGAAATCACTTTTGTGTCTCCAAGACTTCCTTGTGGTCATACCGATAGATCCCCCTCCTTGTGCCTTGTAGGCGTGACCAAATGTACTCGCTGAGACCTCCCTCCGAAGGAAAGTCTCCTGCCAAAAGGTATAACTTTTATCGGGGTTGGTGAGACATAGAGAAGTCGTCGGGACCTCTTGGTGGGGAGAAAGCCCTATGTCGATACATAAATCCCTTTGGCAGCGGTCGGCGAGACATAGAGAAGTTGCCAGGACTTCTTCCTGAAGGAAATCTCCTGCCGAAGTGCTTTGCTTTGCTGACTGTCGGCGAGACTTAAAACCTTTGCCAAGACCTTTTGGCGAAGAAGGTGACTCCCACCGAAGTGAAATCTTTTCCTGCCGATAGAAAACTCCTAGTCGTCGTGACTTTGATTGATGTCATGCCGATAGTTGACTGCACATGAATTTCGCTCGCTGTGACATCTCTGGGGTCTTGACGATTTTTGCCTTAGCTGATTTTTAAGACCAACTGGATTGAGGAATGCCTTCCAACCGAGCCCCAGCTAAGAAATATCATCAAGTGTAGGATTTACCCCTGCAAAAAGGAAGGTCTGCATTAGTCCTCAATAGCAAATAAGACATTATAATAAAATCACCATTGCTTACAATTATTTTAGTGAATTCTTAACAAGAAGGAAAACCAACTTAGGTTGAGACAGAACCAAGATTAAATCAGATAGATCAAAAGTCAAAATCAGAAGGAAAAAAACACAAGAATTCCAAAGAGGAAAGCAAGTAACCAGAAGCAAAGAAACCAAAAGAAAAGGGGGACCCATTTTGATCTAGACCAAAGTGGGGTGGTTATGCAAGGCATAACAGTATATTAACAACTCCTTTCATATAATGTTTCACTAGGTATGGTGAGATGGAATAAAATATGCATAAAATAATTAAAGTGTATATGAGATAGTTCAAATGCTAAGGTGTAATGGTAGATTTTTTTTTACTATTGTACCTAAGTCTATGTAAAAATAAATTATATGTTCATTCATTGGAATACCTTAAAAATTTACCATGAACTCAACACCAAGTTGGGGTATGCGGGATCATCATGGAAAAAGCAGGTCCATAAGTGTAAAAATTTTAAAAATCAGGAATTAGGCAACTTGAAGTAAAAATTTGAATAAGTTATCTATATTATTTCAAAATATGAATAAATTTGTAGAAAATTGAATTTAGTTTATAAACTACTGGTTTTTAAAAAGAAATCTATTTGGTGAAAATTTGAAATTTCAATGCGATGCTTCAAATTTCAGGGAAAAAATAAGAAGTAGGTGTCTGTTTGACCACCCTAACCACAATAAAATGATAATATTTTTTTATAAGATTTTAAATATAAGAAGAGGAATCATGTACCGATGTGATGCATATTTTTTTGTAATTTTTTTGCAAGTAAATAATTAATTATGATTTTTTTATTACCACTTTTAAAAAATATAAAAATTTGTATGTCTGACCACCTTAACTTGGTCAAAATTTCATGAAATTCATTTTTTTTTAATCCTATAGTATGAAAAGCATAGAATGTGACACATGTTTTGGATTCGAAAAATGTGATACTGTTTGAAAGCTATAGATGTTTTTCAATCAGTCTATCAATCAGGACTTTTGTCGTAATTTGAATAGAAAATGAATAATAATTACTTATTAAATTCAAAGTAAAGCATTATTTATATTGTTGGAAAGCTGAGAATCTACTTTAAAAAACCTTTTTGTTTCATCAATTTTGGGTAAAAAACAAATTGTCGGTGACATACCCATCATATTGCCACTTTTTGGCCCATCATGATCCTACACATACCCTTGGTCATTTTTAAATATAACCCAATACATAGGATATTTTTAGTTCCAATAAATAAGGTATGGAAGGTCAATGGAAGGTGGAATTATAGGTATAATAGTGCAAACATTTATATCATTGAATAGGGTATCATGATCAACAAAGTAGTATTCAAAACTTTTTTCCTTTGACACTCTTATCAACTAGAAAATATTATTAAATTTAGTATCAAAGGTACCATTGCTATCATAGGATTCTTTCACTATGTTAGGAGTACGATCACAAATAAATATACAATCAAATAAATGTAGGAAAAAAGAAACAGATACACTAAGACATAAATATATATTGTTCACCCAATATGGCCTATGTCCATAGAGAAACAACCAATCCTTATTTTATTTCATCTAAACAAATGAAGGGATACAACCTACAAAACATTCTTTATAACTTCATCTTTTCTCTCTCAAAGTATCCACACATAATATAGTAAAATACTTAGTAGTAATACAATGACCTCATAAATAATGGGGGTTCCTTTCTAGTGCAAGAAAAAACCAACATAATTTGTAGCGTGATATATGTGACCTAATGGTAAATGGTCTAGATTTAAAATCAATTAAATGGGCTCCTATACCAACAATATTACACATCATAACCAACAACTAGATGCATGTATCCTAATCCATTTCTATGATATTTTGATCTTGATAGTGATTGGTTCAAAAGGTCCTTGTTCATGTAATCCTAATACTTGTCCTGTGTATCCCATGTTCTTACACATTCTAAGTTCCTTAAGATATCTCTCTTCAGTAAAGCATGGTATAAATTCTTCTTCTCTTTATAACTATGCATTTGCATCACTATTTATGATTTCATCACCAATGAAGCCTTCCTATACAAAATTGGTTGTACACCATTAAATGATCTTGGGATCTATCTTTTGTTTATTCTTATATGGCTTGATGTAATAATTTAATGATAGAGGTATCTAGCCAACATGAAAGGAATTTTATATCTCATACTATCTACAACCTTTATTTGTGATGTCAATCTTGATTGGGGAATCTCCTTTGGTTGATGATGTTAATGCTAAAGTAGTAGGATCAACATATGAGGATGATGGTAATGGTGATGGCGCACTATACATAGTTGCATTAGGAAAAAGATGTGACTTAGTGTTATAGCTTTCAAATAATCTACAATATTGGAATAGATTATAATCCATTGGGATTGTGGATTCTACATAATTATGTGGAAACAAGATACATTGATGGTAGGTGGAGGGGACTACCCACATTTGATCAATTCATGGGTAACAAAGGAGTATTTTAGATGGAAACTCAAGGTCAAGGACATGCATCATGGTGTCTTGGTAAGTGCGCAAGATGTGCAGCACTTTGTGTGCAAAAGTGAAAAATGAGACAAAACGCGTTCGCGTTATAACGCGAATGCGTTTTGTCTTTTTAAAAGCAAAAAAAAAAGTAACATTCTTCATTTCTGTTTTTACTGTTTTCTATTTCTGCCCGCGGCCAAGAACCCTGCACTACGCGCTCGCGTTGTTGAGGAGGTGACTACTTCACACTTGATCAACTTGAATTCAATTTTCTTCACAAATATGGCGCCCCGACGACGAAAAGATGCAAGAGGTAAGTTTTGTTTGGTATTTGTAATGAATTTTTTTGTTTTAAATTGATTTTGTTTGTTTTAGTTTAGAAATGAATGATTTTTAATTTGTAGGAAATCCTCAACAAGAGGAGGAAAATCTCAACCAAATCCAACCTCAACAAATCAACCTCAACAACAAAATCAACTTTGCCCTGTTCTCTCAATGCCCTCCCTAGCACTCAAGAAAATTTGAGGAGTGAAATTGAAAACAATAAAAAGAAGTTGAGGATCTTATTAGTAGGTTGAGTGATCAAAATTCTTCAACCACAAAAAGGATACATCTAGCAGATTCGTTGAAGGATTTGTTAAAAAATGTGGATCACAGTGCAACAAATATCTGGATGGCAAAATGGAGCCAAACATCAGGGCATGTGCTCTGAGGATAAATTATCATATAAACAAG
>VDFB02077473.1:0-12894 GCA_007258455.2 Sequoia sempervirens
CCATGATTAAGGTGGCATGCAATCTGGCAAGCAATGCTTCATACTTAGCAATGTTGTTTGTACATAGGAAGTTTAACTTATATGACAAGGGAATAGGCTCTCTTGCAGGCAGTTTTATTATAATTCCTATGCTAGAACCTGTTCTACACTTGGATCCATCAAAATATACTTCCCATATATTAGCTTCTATTTTCAACACATTATTGTCAGGGAAAGTGTCATTGCTAGGTAATGCTAAAGGAGGAGTGTCAGCCAATTGGTCTATCAAGGCTAGACCCTTAATTGCTTTTTGTGAAACAAACTTCAATTCAAACTAAGTCAACAACATCACCCATTTAGCTAAACGTCCTGATAAATCTATTTTATTGAAAACGTGTTTGAGAGGGTCAATTTTTTCATCATTTGTATTTCCACATTTAGTAAATAATGTCTCAACTTACTAGTAGCGAGCACAAGAGCTAAACATTGTTTTTCTATTGTTGTGTATCTTTTCTCATAATCAATTGAGGTTCTGCTAATGTAATAAACACAATGTTCTTTACTATTTTCATCTTTCTAAACCAACAATGCTATGAGAGCATGGGATGATGTGGCTATGTAAAGAATAAATGATTTGTTTTGCATAGCAGGTTGTAAAATAGTTGCAGTTGCTGAGTATTCCTTCAAACTCTCAAAATCCTGTTTGTAGTCCTCATTCCAATCAAAGTGCACATCCTTTTTGAGGAGATGTGTAAATGGTAATGTTTGATTTACTAAAGATGCCACAAAATTATGGATAGCTTGAATTCTTCCTTGTAATGTGCAAAACTGAGAGATGTTCTTAGGAGGTGGCATGTTGAATATGGCGTCTATCTTTTGGCATCCCACCTCGTGCCTCTATGATAAATGATAAAACCACAAATTTTTCCCACTATCACGAGACACTTTTTGGATTCAATCTCATGTTATAATTTTGCATTCACTCAAATATTTTCAAAGACCATTCACATTGTCTTTTCTTGTTAAAGATTTGGCTAGAATTTCATCAACATAGTCTTCCAAAATCTTATTTATGTAATCGTGAAATATTAATGTCATTGCTCTTTGATAGCTTGTTCCTACATTCTTCAATCCAATAGGCATCATAACCCAATAAAATTTCCCCCAAACTATTGTAAATGTTGTTTTGTATTGATCTTGAGGGTTGATGAAAATTTGATTGTATCCAGAAAATCTATCCATGAATGACAACAAAGCATGTCTCACAGTCGAATCCACTATCATATCTATATTAGGAAGGGGAAAATAATCTTTTAAAGATGTTTTATTCAAGTCACAAAAATTCATACACATCCTAATATGATTGTCAGGTTTTGCGACTATGAAAATGTTTGAGATCCAAGGAGAATAATCTATAGGTCTTATAAAACCAGCCTCAAGGATTTTTTCTATTTCTCCTTTAACGAGCAAGGCTATCTTAGGATTCAATTTTTTTATCTTTTTCCTAACTGACTTGGCATTCTCATCAAGGACTATGTTGTGTGTCATAATCTTTTCATCAATTCCTAGCATATCCGAATAGTTCCAAGCAATAGGTTTGGGAAAGTCATGGAGTAACATTGTGTGATTTTCTTATTCTTCATCATCAAGGAACTTTCCTATCTTAATGATTTTCTCCTTATCATTAATGTCCATTGGTATGTCAATTGTATCTCCTAGAGGAAGTCATTTGGCTTTGGAAATTCAAGATTGTATTCTTCTTTACTTATATATTTCTCATCACTTTCATCTTCTGCATCTTTTTGCTTGGTGCTAATCATAGTGCATGTAACCTTTTTCTTTTGAGGGATAGTAGGTGATTTGTTATAAAATCCTAAAATTTTCTTTAAGGGTTCATCATCCTAAAAGTATTCCCATGATGGTGGTGAATCCATATCAAGCAATTTAGGATGTTTTAAAGTGAGGTTGATTTTTGGCTTGCACATGATATTGTTGATGTTTAATGATGGTCTCTATGTTGCTTTCTTAATCTTAGAAGGAAAATATCCCAAACCAGTCTTTGTCTCTTGTGTGTTAGGCTCTATGGGGACATGGATTCCTTGTTCTTTCTTTCCACATCCTTTCCCACTATAACCCAATTGCTTCATAAGTTTGTAACCTCTCCCATAAAAAATTTACATTTCCTTCGGATTTGGTGGTTATTTATAATCTATCTCATCAAAGTTAGTTGTATAACTTGTATTTTCTTCAAGAGTGGATGAGGTAGATGCTTGTGAAGTTTGTTCCAAATTCTGAGTTGACACGACCATTGGTTGCTTGTTTTTGTCATCTTCTTTTCTTGTGATTATGTATTCTCCCATAAATGAGAGTGTGAACTCCAAGGAACCCTAGTCATCATCTAATAATTTTGACATTGTTTCCACTTCTTGCTTGTAAACCTCTATAGGTTCTATGTTGGATGTTGGAATCAATGTGCTTAGAGGAATTTTCATTCCTTTTTCAACTTGCAAGCAACTTTCAGGCTTGAGGTCTATTTCAACTTGGTATACCTTGTTGTTATAGACATATTTCATGATATGTTGAAGGGTTGAAGGCACCACATGCATCTCATGAATCCATGGTCTTCCCGAAAGAATATTGTACGAAAGGTCATGAGGCATAACATGAATAGGAGTTTGTAAGGTAGCCTTTCCAACTATAATAGGTAAAATAATCACACTGAACGGTTTCTTTCCTACATTGTCAAATCCTCAAATCGATAAGGAGTCAGGTTCAATTTTTTATTTATCCACATGTAATCTATCTAAAAGCTTCACACTGCACACATTAAGGGCTAAGCCATAATCAACAAGGGTCCTCTTTATGCCTATTTTATTGAATTGGGCTATTATCATGAAGGCTTCATTTTTCTTTCTCAATTCCAAGGGAGGGAGCTCATGTTGGTGAAAGGTAATGTATACATTAACTGTATTCATTCCTTGTATTAGAGATGCCAAATCATTTGCATTTGTACAAGGAGGAACCACTACTTTTTGTAAGGTTGTTTGAAGCATAGTGTGATAGGGTGATCCCACAATACTAGTTTACAAATTTTGGCCAAACTGGACATTGAACTGATTTTTTCTAACTAAATCTTCACTTTCGAACACCTATAGTGGCTAAATCGTGAGGAATTTGAAGATGATGCAAACTAGTGATTTCTGACATTTTTTCTGTAGATTCCAAATATATTTTTTTCAAACATTTTGGAATCGTATTGTACTTCTTTTTCCATCTTCTTTGAAAACTATTTTTTTTAAGAAAACACCATTTTTAAGGAGTGACGATCACCATATAACACAATTTTTTTTCCATGAAGGATAAAATTATAAGTTTTTTGAATTTAGATTTGTAACTATGATATCTAGTGCTTCCAATTGGTTTCATAACTTGTTTTATTGAATATTTTCCTTAATCAAGTTTGAAGTCAAACTAATTACAATTCAGGACATAAGCATAACAAACTTTTTTGTATATATTGAAATTCAATTTTATTTTTTTTGTTGGATCAAGGACTTCAATATCGGTGCACTCATATTTTTCAAATTTTTTTATAATATTCTATTTTTTCCATATGTGCAAAATAGAGCTTGATTTTGGTGAAAAACCTACATTCACAAGAAATACTATTTTTTTTTTTAAATTATGCTTTTTGGGTAAGCTTATAATAAGGACTACATACTTACAAAAAAAAAAATTAAATGAATTCATTTGATCCCCCAAAAGGTAAATCAAAATTGGATTTTTATCAGCATTTTGATAGGTGTAAAGGAGACTTTGTTATAGGTATGGTTTAAAACTAGAGGGGTTCTATCTAAGGGGGTTTAATCTAAGGTAGTTTGATCAAACTGTCTTCAATTGGAATGCTTTAAATGGAACTTTTAAAGGCTTAAATAATTATATTTTCTAAACATATGTGATTTTATCAAAAATCAGAATCTCCCAGAAATTGTAAACCAGCTTTGTGGGATAACCCGATAGTTAGGTGAATTCTAAATGAGGTCCCATAGGGATATCTTTGCAGGAGTATTCTTAAGTTCTTCAACAAGATCATACTCCTTTCCACTATGCGAAGGAAAATGAGCAACACTAGGCAATATGGGATTAGGAAAAGGTAAGGTTGTGGGAGTTGGTTGTTTTGGTTGCGGGTTATTCCTAGTGTTATATATGTGAGCAATGGTATTATGACTCGATTGCTACAAAACATTATTCCTAGGTGGATAAAGGATGAGTTTGGGTTTAGTTTGAGTTTGAGTTTTGTGCAAAGGTAGGTAAAGGATTAGTTGAGATTGAATCACATTAACATCTCTTGTTTTTGGTTTCTCATAACAAGCCTTAGTGGATGAGCCTAGTGAGATGAAATCCTCAAGGGCTTCATCTAACATATCAAATTCATCACTACTAAAAGTCTTGAGGGTTAGGTTAACTTGGAAAGAGAGATTTGACACAGTCAAATAACTATACTTTCTCCAAGTGGCTTAGTTGTTTTGGTCTATTTTTTGGTGTTGTTTGCTGATCTATATCTAATGTTATCTAATCTAAATGGTGAAAATGAAAAATGCAAAAGTATAACTCTATCCACAATTTCAATGAATGTAAATGATGCTATTTCTAATGATTTCAATGTAACAAAAAGAAATCAAACTGAAACATAAAAGTAATGATAGCAATCAGAAGCTTTAAAACTAGAAATTTAATTTTGTAAATAGAAATGCAAAATTTACACTAGGACTAATTCACTAAGATGGTGAATGAGTCCTAGTCCTAGGGGTTTTTTTCAAAATTTTCATATTTTTTTGGTTGATTTTTATGTTTTCAATGTTGTATGATGTAAGTCTAAGATGCAAATTTTTCAATAATTTTCAATGAAATTAAGTGCAAGAATGCAAGCTAAATGAGCTTTCACTAATGCAAGAATTGAAACCCTAGAATGAAAATTAACCAATGCAACCCTAATGCTATGTTAATGCAAACTAAATCTATGATGAAGATGCACTCCAAATAAGAATTTCAATATCCTGAATGTAGGTTCACCAAAATGAAACCTATGAAAATGGGCGAATGAATGAATGTATTCACACCCACTTTGAAAGAGATTCCACTCAAGGATAGCCCTAGAGATCTCAATGCAAATTAAAGAGAAAGAGATCTTGCAATAGGGTTGTCCTAGGGATTGAATGTGATCTAATGAGGGGTTCACCACCAAGTTTGAAATTGGAAAGGGTAATGAAATGCAAGGTACAAATTCAAAACCCTAGTTCAATGCAATGACCTAGAAGATGACCTTTAAATGCTACTAAAACCAAATATAAAAGCAATGGGATAAATAATGTACACCTGGGAATCTGGAAGTGACTGGAAACAACTCTAAAGTTTTGGAAATTTTGAATTTTTTACCATTTGGGACTCATTCGCCAACTAGGGTGAATCTATCCCAGATCTAGGTTTTTACACAGGAGTCTTTTTCAGGAAAAAGGGTATCAAAATCAACAAATAGATCTGGCAAAAAACTATACTGGGACTCATTCGCCACTCTTGGCGAATCAGTCTCATTCTACTTTTTCAAAAATTGAAAGTTTTGATCTACACTTCAACACCTGCTCTTTCCTTCCAACCTATGTTCCAGATCTGAATCTGCGAAAAAAACCTGCAAAACATAATATAACTTGATTTGCTAATGGGGGGTTTTCCTTGGTCAAACCCCTAGTTTGGTAATTAAACCTTGATAAAAATAATGAAATATGCACAAAAACCCTAGCCTTAAGTGTATCTAAGACTAAAAAATTTGAAACATGATGCAATCCTATTCTAATGTACAAGAATATGATGCAAGAATGAAAATATGAAGATGAAAGACTCACTTGTGGTGATCTCTAATGACCCCAAATGAATGCTAATGATGCTTGTACCTTCCTTAGGCTGAATGTAGAGTGATAATGGAGGATGGAATCACTTAGGAAACAAGTCTTTAGGCTTGGATTGATGGCTAGTTACATCTCCCCAACCTAGAATCCATCATGATTCACTATAGAAACCCATGATCAACCCTTAAGAATGCTAGATATTGAATGAAAGTGAGCTTGAAGACCTGTAAAAATGCTTTATTGTTGCTCCAATGCTTCAACTTTACTTTCTCTTGAAACTTGAATGCTCTTGTGAATGATTCTCAACACTTGACTTTTGAAAATGCTTGTTCTGAATGCTTAATTTTTTTATAAAAATTTGGCTTGATAACTTTTTTGTATAGGCATTTTCACCTAATTGACTGTTATTTAGATCTCAAAGGCCGACATCCAGCAAAATTTGAATTAAAAACTTGAATTTCCTGCTCAAAATTGAAAAAGTCTCCAAATGGGACTCATTCACCACCCTTGGTGAAAGGGTGGTGAATGGATCCCCACCTAAGGGAACTCATTCACCTAAGGTGGCGAATGACTCACACCTTAGCTTTTTGAGGTGGGTTTTTAGGATTTTCAGGGATTTGAGTGATTTTATGGGATCTTTAAGTGAAATGAGCCTTGAGATCCAAAATAATGGGTCGTAGGGGCCTATAAATGATGAATTAAAGGATAATTAATGCAAGGGTACCCAAGATAGGTCCAAATTAGACAATGGATTGTACTATCTCCAATAAGGGAGTACAATTCCAGTGGTCACACTATGTATATAATCTTAAGTAAATAGAGAGGCTTCTATTTTGGTATTGTGTAACCTACATATACCTATCCATGTAAATTATCTCTACAATAAATGAAGAGGCCTCTTTTAAAAGTACTTGATCTTGATATTAATGGATGCATTTCCTATTATTTAATGTTATGACGTGTTACTTGTAAAACCACAAGATAATATACAATAATTTTATGTGTTGTTATTATATATTTGTTTCTTATAAAATAAATAAAATTGCAACTAGCATGGTAACACTAAATATATATAATAGAATTAATCCACACTAAAAAATAATTTACACTTGATATTAGAGTTCATGTTATAGAGTTCAACCAACATGGAGTTAAAAAGAATCCTATGTTCAACTATTTTATGATTTATTTTACTTCTACATTAAATCTCTCTTTCTATTTATTGTCAAAATATCTTGTCTTTAAGGAAAGCAAAACATGGATATCAAATATTATTAAAAGGATATATAGTGTCATAGTTGCCTCTGTAAACCTCGATGGTTGTTCCAACACTTTTTCTTTTCAAATGAAATGACCCCACACAATATAAATTTTTGTTTAATACTATATTTACTAGAATGAATTGTGGCCTTCAATGTTTGATTATGATTACATAAAAAACCATACAAAAAAATAAAAATATATGTAGGAAATAATATTAATTTATTTTAATATTTTATGTTGTTTAATTATGCAAGTATTTTAACATTTTCCCTGGCAAAATTGATATCCGAGCTATCAAACAGAATATTGACAAAACCCTTGCAATTTGAACTTGCTGAAAACATTTTTTTTATATTCATAAAACTATGATATATTGTGCCATTATTTTATCCATCTCAAAATTTCAAATACTCCTTCCTTACAATATGTCACCTTTACAATTCTACTTTATATATATATATATTATATTGAAAACTACCACTAACACATTCAAAATAATACTCCATAAGAGCCATCCTCCACTTCCCTATTCTAACTTTGAATAACCTCTTTTAACATATTTCTTTTTTTAATAGTTTTGTACAGTTTTATGTTATGAAAGGTCTCAACCATCTACCAAGAAAGTGATATGCCAATTAACCTAAAAAGTGAAAACGTAATTGCTCAAACTATTTTCTATTAGGCCTAGTTACATATTTTTACAATACCCAATTATCATATTTCAAATTACTCGCAAGTCAATTTCTACCACTCATCTTTAACTACATGATGATGACATTATTTTTTGCAATACCTAATTATCATATTTTGAACTTGCTCGTAGGCCAATTTATTCCACACACTTTCAACTTCATGATGATAATGTTAACTACAAATTATACCACTACCAACATTCTTGCAGGCATGCCTAGCCTTGAGCCTTGTTTGCATGTTACATCTCTAGACTCCTTTCAACAACCTCATTTTATAAATCTCAAATTTCAACTGCAACTCTCTGATGTTATGCACACACATCCTACTCTACTACCCGATCATTTTAATGATCTTGTTTTGGAAGAGGATTTAATCAAAGGTTCTATTATTTGCCTACAAGAATATAGTTACAAGATGTTCCACAAATTCATTTATGTACATAGTTTCCTAGTATTGTTTTATGGTTTTCATTTATGCATCTACATCTCCTTCATAAATTAGTGGCCTCATTTCATTGTAGGGCTATTGTAATTGATAGTTTAGAAATAATTTCAAACAATGCATCAATAATTGGAACCCCAATTTCTCTCATCCAAGATACAAGCTATCTTCCCTCAATTAGCTCTCAATACTCATTGGGAACTTCTCAATCTAGAATTTTCTTTCTTGAAGAAGCTACAGGATCTATGCAACAAAAAAATATGGCCCCTTCTCAACCAACTCCAATTAAAAAATTGACCCCATACCATAAGCATTGGTTCATTGAGGTTTGCGCCTTGAAAAAAGCTTTAATCCATGAATTAAAAATGTTGAACATGATGGGAAAGTTTTTGGGTTTGATTTCAGAGACAAAGTAGACTCTAAAATACATGTTACTCACTTCAATGAACTTGTTGATGAATTATACCATGCTATAAAATCTAATAGTTTTTATGTAATTTCAAATGTTTTCATTAAAGTCACCAACATAAAATATATTAGTTACACAAACCCTTTTGAAATATTCCTCAACTCATCAATAATAACTCCTTCCACATGCATGCCAACTCCACCATACCCACACACAAATTTCATATCAAGAGCATAGATTCGCTAGTGTCATTGCCTCAAATTCCCTTATAGATGTCGTTGGCATACTTTTATACATCTCTCTTGTATCAACCATACATAAAAGATATGGCATCAAAATAGCAAAGTGTATTGCTACAATCATAGACATGTCAAGTTGATGTTATACTTTGGGGTCATCATTTTCAAATTAAAGGGAAACAAATCTCTAATATATCTTAGAGATAAATAAAGAGGTCAATAGAATAAGTTTTAGAAGTCAAATTATGCAAGTTTATTTGCATGTTTCTTTGAACATGTTGAGAAGAGAAAAGAGAGTACGTGGAGAAAATCATAAAATACTTGGGAGTTTCAACATATAAGAGGAAAACTGAATTGTGAGGAAAAATGTGAATGTAATTAAAAATTACATTAGATTCAATAAATTATAATTTCAAAAAGTTGAGTGGCCTACATGTGCTAAGGTTTTCAACTCATATCACCTACACTAGATAATATATTGAAGAAATTGAATATTTAAATTGTTATTATTTTCATGATAGAAAATGACTATTTCCAACTAACCCTTATCTAATATTTAATATACTTAATTAAAATATATTTAACCAAACAAAATATTTCTCTAGGATGTGAAGATATACAATAATAGAATAGAGATAGAAACTCAACCTTATCTACTATTTAATCTACCGAGTTAAAATGCATTTAACAAAACTATTGAGATGGGATATGAAGAACTGAAATAATGGAAAATATATAAATAGAGAGAAAAATAATTCTATAATAGTAATATAAAGGAACATAAAACCTAGAAAGTGACTTAAGAATCTCACTAGCTCAAGTGCTAGTGCACTTGCACTATTTTTCTATATTCACATAATCTAAGTTGTGTACTATTATCCTAGGATGATAAAAATAATAAAAAAAATATGGAAATAAAAACACCTACATACTAGGATATAAAAATAATAGAGATATTAGATAGGAAATAAATAGTATATTGATAAGGTGGCCTAATGTAAGTTGAATCTAATGAAAATACTAAACAAAAAGAGGCAACTTAAGAGTCATAAACCTTTATGTGTTTGATGTCCCTTAGTACCTATCTTAGGAGAGAGAAATGGTTGTGACTTCAAATGATCTTGAAAAGATAGGCATGTCCTTGGTTTTGGTCTTCTGACCAGTACATGTAGTCAATAGGACAAGGGAAAATAAATTTTAAGTGTGTTCTTAAGCTAATGTGTATATAAAAATAAAGAACATTGAATTTAAATAAAATATGTCTTAAAATGCTAGGTCTGAAAGGATCAATACCCTAATGTGTGTGGTTGAGGAACAAAGGTGATAAAATCCCAAGGTACCAACTAGGAGAATACAACTAAAAGGGATTCATAATAAATATTAAAATAATACAATTTGGAGAATTAGAAAATTTATTAGAAATTGAGAACATTGAAAGTTAAACCTTCTTCTTTTCCCCACTTCCTCTCTCTCCCTAACTAAAATTGAAATTTAGACCTTCAACATGTGAAACTTAAATCATTAAACCTAAATAATGGAACAAGTAGTATCTAACCCTATAGGTAATCAACTAAATTTTAATGTGAACTCAATGTCTCTCTCCCCTAAATTCCTCTCTTCCTCTCTCTCCGTAGCTAAACATTAAAATTCAAAACCTTCAACATGTGAAACTTAAACCATAAACGTTAAACAATGGACCTTAATATAAATAATCCTATATATAAACAACTAAATTTAAATGTAAAATCTCTCTCTGCCCTCTCTCTACAATTATTAACTTACATCACCTACCTTTAAATACATGAACTCTCTCTCTCTCTCTCTCTCTCTCTCTCTCTCTCTCCTTAACTCTATCTACATTTATTAGCTTACATCACCTACCTTTGAATACATGATCTCTCTCTCTCTCTCTCTCTTTCTCTCTCTCTCTCTCTCTCTCTCTCTCTCTCTCTCTCTCCCTGGCTCTCTGTCTTCCTCACTTCTCTCTCTCCCTGGCTAGAAAATGAATGTTAAACCTTCAACCTATGAAACTTCAACCATAAAAACTAAATAATGGACCTTAACATTTAACCCTATAGATAAATAACTAATTTGAATGTGAACTCTATCTCTCCCTAACTCTTTATTTAACTTATGCCACCTAAATTTGGTTGTGTGAAATCTCTCTCCCTCTCTCCCGCCCTCCCCAACTTCCTCTCTTCCTCTCTTTCACACTTTCTCTCCTTCACTCTCTTTCTCTTCCTCTCTCTTCCTCACTTTCTTTGTGTCCCTAACTAAACATTGAAAGTTAAACCTTCAACATGTGAAACTTTGTAATGTCCCCATTTTTAGCACTACACCTTTTAGTGATTGATGGCCTATCCTCGGTGAGCTGTCGGCTAGTTAGAGGCAGAATTAGGGTTTCCGACTGCTTGGTGGGTTCTTTTGAGGATTCAGGGTTTTGCGTGTTGGAGTTTGGATGTTTGGATTTTGGATTCCTTCTGGGTTTTCAGAGAGCCATGAAATGTTATCGTATACACTTTGATCAAAGCAACTTTCTGAATTTACTATTTTTAGTAAATTCTATTTTTGGCAGCAGTCCAGTTGGCTTCAGTTCAGCAGGCTTTCCTCTTCAGGCAATTCAGTTGGTATTATTGATTTCTGGCCTTTTGATGCATTTTTGGAGAGATAAGTTATTTTAATTAAAATAATGTTATATTTTAACATTAACCCCTTGGCCTAGCTGCATAACTTAATGTTGTTCTGAAAAGGGGGACTCAAGGGTGGATGCCTCATCAAGAGATTATTTTAATATTTCTAAAGGCCAAAATTATGGTGGAGGAAATAGACACCAACTTTAAGAAAGATATTATTTTATTAAAAAGGTCAAATTTTTCCTTGAGAAGTGGAACGCCTTTCTTTGGAGGGAAATAAAGTAAATTCAAAATTGAATTTTGGGCACCCTTTCTAGAAGCTTTTGGAAATGCTTTCTGAGTCTATAAAAGGAGGCCTCTTCTCTTCATTTTCTTATCTTTTGTCTACCATACTGTTATGCTGCTGAATTGTCTTCAGGCACTCGCTTCGAGGAAAGCACACCTCCTAGCAATGGCTCATCTTCTTGCTTGAAAGATAGCAACTAGTTGAGAGATAGTTTGTAATAGGTTTGTTTTGCATTTTCAGTTGAGTATCTTGCATTTTGGAGTTTTAGTTTGCATTTTCTGTCTCATTTTTAAGTTGCTGAATATCATAGCTGATTGTAAGTTTTGCTCATATCTCACGAAATATAAACATTATTGTTCTGGGCATTGCATCAATCTTTTTCTCTATGTAGGGCGACCATTCAAGCAAATTTGCAGATTTTTTTATGGACTCTATGATTTTATCAAGGCAAATCGCCCTTTCTTGAGGGCTTTATCATTCTGGTTTGCCTGGCAAGTGTTTAGAAAAAAAAATACTTCAATTTGTCAGCTGTTTCTTTGTCAAGATTTCATTGCCATCATCCTAGCTTTCATTTGCATCAAGTCTCATGTCATTCTGGCAAGTATTGAGTGAGTTGTGAGTATTTTAGTGAGTTCTAGTGTTGTTGATTACTTCATTTCAGTCGCTGGTCTGTTATATCAGTCATATATAAATGCAGATTTGTGAGGAGTTTGAGTTTGGTGAGGTTTGTTAAGCATTGAGAAAGTCCTATATGTTATTGCAGCATTGAAGAACTCGAAGTACTGGACCTTTGCAAACATTCTAACATATTGTAAGCTAATTAGTAGTACTATCAGCATTTCTCCTCTTTATCTTTCATTTACTTTATTGTACTTCCCGTTGCATAGGTGGAAGAGGCTGGCTTGCCGCCTATTTACTTCGGTTAATAGTTGTAGGGACCCTCTAACCATATGCTCGCCATCTCTCGGCGCCATCCTTGGTTAGAGTTACTTCAGCTCATCTTGCATTAGATCCTCTGACCATATGCTCATCTATCCTAGACGCATTC
>VDFB02077474.1:0-40675 GCA_007258455.2 Sequoia sempervirens
TCTAAATTCTCTACCTTGTTAGACCTGATTTCGACTCTTTGTAATACCTCGTTGAGTTTGAGCGCAAGCTCTGAGTCAATTTGCCACATCTTTCCGGAGAGAGAGGGACCATAACTGAAATGATTTCTAATTTGTAAGAGACCAGGTGTCTCTCAACCCGACCACCGACTGAGAATGCTAGGTTTTGTTTGTTTTTGATTTTTTCTTATTCTCTAAATTCTCTACCTTGTTAGACCTGATTTCGACTCTTTGTAATACCTCGTTGAGTTTGAGCGCAAGCTCTGAGTCAATTTGCCACATCTTTCCGGAGAGAGAGGGACCATAACTGAAATGATTTCTAATTTGTAAGAGACCAGGTGTCTCTCAACCCGACCACCGACTGAGAACGCTAGGTTTTGTTTGTTTTTGATTTTTTGATATTTTTTGCCAATAATAAGAAATGGTGCGATTTTGAAAGAGAATGCTTGGAAAATTAAAATAAAATACTACAGATCCAAATATGAAGGAATACAATTGATAGACTGATGCCAAATGATTTATTGTTCTTCCAAATTGATTACAACTGCGATAAATCAACATGCATAGAAAAAGGCAATAACATTTATTCAGAAAACCTGGTTATTGCAGCTGCCATTATGAGAAGTACAGGTACGGCCAGCTTCAAAAACTAATGTCTCCAGCCTCGAATAAGATGCAGAAGACTCCAGAGATCTAGGCGCCCAAATTGGAGAAACCAAAAGGCAAAAAGGCAAGGTGTTTCAATTTGCATAAAAAGTACGGCCTTTCAGCTGTGTGGTACGGCCTCCAAACCAGCAATGAGGGAATCCGTACAACCTTGAGAATCGTGCCAGATAAAGATCTAAACCAGCCGCTCAAAGATATCACTTTCCTGACAAGTATTGAATCAACTCTGGAAATTAATTTCAAGATAAACTCTGTAATAACTTCTGAATGAAGCTATTCAACTGACAATCTTCAATTGGTATTGCACAGTCTCAATATGCCTGATTTTGAAGAGGGAACGTTTTTCAAAACCTGATGATCTGCAGAAACCCTTGTTTTTCAAACCCCAATGCTCTCAGAGAGAAATAATAACAAATTCAAATAATCAACATAATGAGTTCGATTTGCCTTGAGGAAATATATAACCTCTCTCAAAAAGTCGACCCTTCACAAAAAAGCTATTAAATGAGCAATTAAAATATCATTAAATCGCCATTTAATGACTTAGGCATATTAATTAAATAATGGCGTCCCTTTTCTTAAATGAGCATTAAAATACTCATTTAATATTAATTTATCCCTTATTATAAAGTATTAATGATACTTTATAATTTGCCATGAAATAATTATATTTAATTATTTTCATTAAAGTGACTTTATATTATAAAGTCAAATTAATAAACTTTTAATAATGATCCAATGCCTTAATAATTACTGTTTGCTCATCAGATCATCAAACCGGGTCGAAGTTGAGCTGACCAACTAAATCAGGTACCCTGCAAAAAATAGCAACTCTTGCCTGCCTGACTTACTATAAATAGTAAGGGCCTCTAAATCACTCTGTAAGTGTCCGCAAAGGCCCAAACCTGAATCAACTGCTGGAGTGATGTTCCCCAACGTTGGATAACTACCTCAAGTGATCCTCTAAACACTTTTGCCAGCCTACGAGGATCTGAATGATAGGCTAACCTCAGAAATAACTGTACTGCCTAGGAAGGGGATATTACATAATTATACATTAGACATTTCTTATTCCCTAAATTCTTTCACCTGATTTCGACTCTGTCATATCTCGTTGAGTTTGAGCGCATGGCTCCCTATGAAAGCTCTGAGGCAGCTGCAGAATTTTCAGATAAGAGGTTGTTCTCTTTTAAATGATTTTTTTTATTTAGGGTCGTGTGGCTTTGAGAGCCGCCAAACTATGCCTGGGAAAAGTGGGCCACGCAACTTCAAAAACCAGCCCCCACAAATCAATGGCGGTTATTGGACAGCAATAGAAGAATAATAAAGCGTAGACTTCCAAATGTTGAAATGGAGCAGACAAATAGATAGAAAAGTATCAAAAAGGTCCTTATCACTAGCAATCGCACCTTTGTGTGCAATGGGTATGTCGAAGAGAAATGGTGTACTTCCTTGAGCATAGATGCCCACGGAAACCTGGAATGTGTTGAAGTCGCCCAGTATACATTGAACAAAAGGTAACCATCGAGAAACAAATCAAGATGCAAATAGAAGAAGAAAAAGACAGACAAGACAAGGCTGTAAACATAATCATCAAAGGTCTGAAGGACTTTGGGGAGAAAGAGAGAACAAATATTTTAGCAAGAGACTTTCTTAAGGAGAAGTTGAAATGGACAGGTTGCATTCAGCAAGCAAATAGGATAGGAAGGAAAACGGAAGAAGGAAGAAATAGGCATGTTAGAGTTGTCTTGAGGAACATGGAAGAAAAGTTTGCAATCCTAAAGAACAGGGGGCTGCTAAGAGGCACTCATATTTATTTAGATGATGACTTACCTTTTCACAACAAGAAGAAAAAAGAAAGGAGTGGGAGAAAGTGAAATCAGCAAGAGAGGTAGGAAAATGGGCATGGTTGAAAAATGGCAAAGCTCAAATCAGTGAGAGGCTGCTACATAAGAAATAGGGATTCGGGCCCCCACGAGAGTATCTAAACATGGTAAGTTGGAATTGCAGAGGTTATCCGTGGAGGAGAGGACTGGGTTTGGGGCCCATAGCAGAGAGTAAAGACATTATTATTCTTATAGAAACACATGAGCATGATGGTTGCAAAGTTCTTGACTTTGAAGGTCACAATAAAATCTCAGTTTGGAATGAGTGTATGGTGACAGGTAAAGGGTATGGAGGGATCACAGTACTAATAAAAGATTTGTGGGGTGGAATTGTAAAAGTAGAAAAAGAGGACCTTAATAAGCAATTTATATGTCTGAAAATAACAGTTAATGAGGTAACAATTATGTTGGCTGCTTGTTACTTTGCCCCAAAAAGTTTGAAGTTCTACAAAAAGAGAAATCTAGATAGCAAAGATCCGTATGCTGCTTTAAAAAAAGATATTTCTGTTTTCAGCACCTTAGGGGACTAGTTCTAATTGGTGATTTTAATGCTAGGACAGCAAATAATCAGTCTATACAATTGGGCAGTGAAGGGGAAGAGGACAACAATCTTCTTTGGTTAGAGGAAAGTGGGGAGCAGCTGTGGGAAAGGTCTTCTCAGGACAGCAATGGGACCGTGTCACACTTTGGGGTGGAATTGCTAGGAGCCTGGGATTATGTATGGCATGGTTATTTGTAATGGCATGAGAGCATGGTCAGGATCTGGTGGTATCACTTGTAAAACATACAATGGGCAAAGTGTGGTGAATTATGTAATTTACTCGAAGAATTCTACTTCTAGGTTATTGGAGTTCAATATTGGGAGATGCCCTTTTGAGTTAAAATCAGATCATATGCCTCTCCTTGTTAAATTTGGCAACAACACAAACAGCTGACATGAAGGGGAGTCCCAACACATACAAAAAAAAGTTCATGCTCAAGGTAAAATTTTGGTGAATCAAGAAAATCAAGAGCTCTTTGTTGCTGCTCTTGAACAACACCTGCAGCTGGAAAAAAACAACAAAGAGGATAAAGAAAATAACGAGGAAGGTGGTTTTATCTGCAGCAATAGGTTGATTCCTTTAATCCACAAAGCTTTGAAGGTGTGTAAGAGATCTCGTCCCATGAAGAAGGTCTCAAATACTTTTCCGACTAATCCTTGGTATGATGAAGAATGCAAGGCTGCTAAAAGAATATTTAAAGAGAATAAGCCAAACAAAGAAAGCAAGAAAAACTATGAACAATTGATAAAATCTAAAAAAGAAAGCTATGTGGTTTGTAGAAGAAAAGAATTAATATCTTTGGGGAAACACAACCCCAAAGGATTTTAGAGGGAGCTATAGGAAAAAAGAAAACAAATAGAAAACAATATCTGTAATGTCCTCGATTTTGAGTGAGCATTGCAATTAAATAATTAATTTAATGTTGTCGAAAAAGGCTAAATTAAAAGAGACAACTTAAATTAATTAATTAAGTGAGCAAAAGTAACTTTAAGTTAGAAAGTTAAATAAATTAATTAAGTTGCTTTTAAAAAGTGAATTCTCAAAATAATTGAAAATAAAAGGTGAAAAGCAAAAAGAAGAGAACTCAAGGAGACACGGAGAGTTACGAATTGAAAATAATAAAAGATTGCTGGAGCATTCTTGGAGAGGAGGCTGGTTTTTGGTAATTGAAACAGGTTCTTGTTGGTGGATGTGGTTCACAGCCTTTCCGAGGTGGGGTGACCTCTGAAAGAAGATTGGCTTCAGTAGTGAAAGATCTGCCCTGGCTGATAGCTGGAGAAGACATTTAGTTTTCTCACTTGGATGTTAAACAAATAAAGTTTGATGAATTTTGGTGAAGTCTCTATCAAAACAAATTTTCACTATTTTGATTCGGTATCAAGGTTTTGAGAATTTGCTGAGTATTCTCGAGTATTGGGAAATTGTTAGTCTCAATTCTGAAAAAATTATGAAGGTTCTTTCAATCAAGTGCCTAATTTATTTGTAGGAATAACTGTGGAGTCCAATTCTGATCATATGTATTTCAATTGTTCTAATTTGAGATTTAAATTAAGTTGATGTCATATTTGTATAAGGTGACTTGGTAACCGCATGGAGAAGCTGTGCATAAAATTACAAGAAGCAATGCCGCTTTTAATCACAGGGAGCCTTTAGTGTTTATTGTATGAAGTTTATCAAATTAATCTGAATTGCTTATTTTAATAACTCCGCGAAATTGAGCTTGGGAAAGAGATATTTGTATTCAGTGTTGGAGAATAGTCATAATGTGGGAGTTTCAAAATTATATTAGGAGAAGGTTATTCCATTGATGCTGTTGGTCGAGTCTGAGTTAGGCGACATATATTTGGCACGGGATGCTTATTTTAATTTAATACCCGAGTTTGGTGTTTCCCTTGTTGGAGCAAATTAAGCTGCCGGTAGAAAGAAGAAACGTTCATTCTTTAAAAAGTTGTTTCATATTCCTTGTCTCGACTCCTGAGAAGAAGAAATAAATTGTCAATATAGAAGAAGCAATACCTTGCAATCATCCACGAGAAAGAAGTGAACATTATCAAGGATTGTATTTGAAGTTGCCACAAACTATGGATGATGACGCAGGGATATGAGAGAGATGGAAATAACAATGATGTGCAGAAATTAAATATCTTGGCTAATAGTTATGACGGGATGAACTTCCAAAGTCAAATACAGAGCAGGGAAGAAAAATAACGGAAGGTAGTCGAGCTAAGGGTTGTTATCGGGCTCATTCTATACAAAGCGCCATAGACTCATAATCTGCATCGATCTTCTATAGATCCGACATCTTACAGAGGACACGATTAAATAAACTAATTTAGAAGTTGTCTATCCAAAGCAAACACAAAGGACTCAGGAGTTGATCTTCACTTTTTATGGTGGCATCGAGCTATCAAGAGCTGTGTGCTTGATTTAATATATGTAAATTGGTGGAGGCCGTTGGTAACGCAATTTTCTCCACTCATCCTGGTTCTTGCCGCTATTGGAGGAGCTGACACAATATCTCGCTTGAAAGGAATCCATCTGTGTATAATAGATTGATAGCGGTGACATATATAGGGCAGATATACATTAACTTTTATCCATCTTCAGGGGAAGGCTATTTCTTATGAGCTTTCGACAGAGTTAAAAGAGTTTGTTGGTGATTAAAGGAAGGAAATTTGTGGCTTTGATATATTGCAATGTCAAAGCTTGCCGACACATTCTGGAAACAGCTCAAGCTGTTTACGTGGACCAAGAGACAAGAAGACTATTTTTAAAGAAGAATCGCAGGTCCCATTTCCCCTTCTAGCTACTGTGAGTTTCAAGGAGTCGAGGACTTATACATTGAGCTGGAGATATATCATGTATGTGGTGCTGGTTCGAATTCTCAGTGGCGGAGTCTGCAAGACTTATCCTGGAATGTAAATGTCCTATGTGTGTTCATCAAATATGGAGTTGGCAATATTGTTGTTAACATATCTTGTATCTGCATTTGGAGAAGAATTGTTTTATTGAATGTTTGTAAGAAATCAATTATCAATATTGCATTCAATTGGAAAAACAAGCTCAAAACAGCCTTTAGTTAAACCATTTGACGAAATGCAGCATTAGAGTTGGTAGAAAACCGATTTTTTTTTTACAGCAAACAGGGCAGTGCATTACAATATCACAGATACTCATTGGTTAGATTATGCAAAACACCTTTATGAACGGTCACATGCGATAAGTAATCCTCCCATAATTGACAAATCAATGGAGCTCTTTTCAGTGGAGGATATCAAAGAAGGCATAAATAAATTAGCAAGTGGTTAAGCCCAAGACATTGATGGGTTGCAGGCAAAATTTTTAAGATGGGGTGTTGGATTGCTTGCTCCACACATCAAATGAATCTTTAACAACGTTAATCAAGGCATTTTCCCGACTGAATGGACTACTAGTGTTGTCATCCCACTTTACCAAAGTGGTGATATCAATAACCCTTCCAAATATCGTATGACTATGATCAATCCGCTTCTTGGTAAGCTTTTTGGGAGCTTGTTAGAGCGTAGAATCAGCAAGTGGGCTGAAAAAGAGGGAAAAAGAGCTAGGGGCAAGCTAGCTTTAGGTCGGGGCACTCTACCATTGATCGTTGCATCACTCTTAAGCACTCATTTAAAAAGTTTGGGACACCCAGGGTGGTGAAGCATTTTGTTGCTTCGTGGATTTCAAAAAAGCCTTTGACACAGTCCCTAGGGACAAGCTTTGGAACATAATGGAGGAGCTTGGGGTCCCCAAAGAGTATAGAGCGGTTGTTCATAAGCTGCATGAGCAGGTTAGAGCTAAAATCAGAACTAAAGAAGCCATGTCTGAGTGCTTTGGTAGTGACATTGGGGTCAAGCAGGGGTGTCTGAGTGCTTTGGTAGTGACATTGGGGTCAAGCAGGGGTGTCCTCTTTTCCCCACTTTGTTTGGTTTATATATTGATAAATTGAAAGATTGGTTAAACAAGTCTATTGGTGAGGGAATCCAGCTAGCGGAAGGAAGAAGCATCAATTTAACTTTATCTTTGAAGGGAGTTGGTTGGAAATAGTGGAAGAGTACAAGTACTTAGGAATTGATTTTCACAATAAGCTCAGCTAAGTGACTTGTAGGGAAAAAAGGATTCAAGGTGGGTGGAGAGCTTCTTTCCTACTCCAAAATAGGTGTAGGAAATCAGAATTATGGGATTGGAAAACGAAGAAAATCCTTTTTGGTTTGTTGGTTGTGCCGATTGTCCTCTATGGCTGCAAGGTAATGGCATGTCAACCCACAAGTGGAGTGAAATATGCTAACCGATTTTTTCGATAGATTTACACAACATAAACCAGCACTAGCCAACTTGATTAGTGTTAGCTCCACAATTGAAATCCAAGTATGAAAGATCTCAACGCTAAGAATGCACACTCAATCCCAAGGAAGGAGAGGTGTTGTCATATGGCGGAGAAACTAAAGACAATAACTTGAAATGAAACAAACTCAACGTCAAGAATGTGCACTCAAGATCCCACTGAGGGCGAGGTGCTAACATATGACGGAGTTATTAATTAAAAACTAAAACAATTAGGCGGATAACCAGCCATGAAGATACATCTATCTAATTTATCTGCTGCGGCGGGCATCCACTTGAGAGTGGGGATTCACCACTAGAAAGTGGATACAATGAGAGCTACACTGTTCATTCCCCACACTGGTGGTAAACCATCTAGGGGTAATTTAATATGGAAATTAACAAGTAATTGCAGAAACTAAATGGTTGGATTAGTACTACTATATCTCAACCGTACAATCATGAAATCTGCAAATTACAAATTACCATAATAGAGAACAATGCTAAGAAGAGGAGAATGAATTCTTTCAATGTTTTTAGCTCTTCAATGATGAAAGAAAGCCAAAACTGAAATCTAATAAAATCTGATATAAAACTAAGATTCTGGAAATTCTGATCAGCAAATTGTAAACACCATAAAATGCTCATAACTTCATCAAATTACCTCTATTTTGAATGAAATTGAATGCAATGGACAACTGGAAGGTAGGCGACCATGCTAGGATGAAGAAACAGCAACAAAGACCCTCTGTGAATTTAGCACGCATTCCAATGCACTTGTGAAAGGTACGACCCTCCTTGAAGGGGCGATTTTCCTTTAAAAATCAGATTCTCTACTGAAAAATCTCAAACTTGGCATGATGAGTTGCCCAAGGTCAACAAATCAAATGATGAAATACCCAAAATCATATTCAGACTGATAATAAAGCTATGAATCAAAATCACCTTCAGCTGTAGATGAATCAACAATACCAAAATTGATAAATCTCCAAAATTCTTCAACATTCGAACTCAATCTGTTAGTCTGGATGAGAAGTAGTCCCAAAAGCCAACTAGGTGTTATCTTTCAAACACGAAATTGGATAATTGTTAAGAGGTAAGCATTCCTCGAAGCTAAATTCATGAAATCATTCCGACAACATAACAATATGATAAGCATAATGGATACCAAAGCTGGAGCAAAGCCTTCACTTTATAGAAGCTCACAAAAACTCTTCAATTTCCTGAGAAGGCACACCAAAAGACACAAGAGTCTTTTCAATTTCCAAAAAACAATTAATTCTCAAGATGGCGTCCCTCTTGCACAAATATGAACTTCACTTTATTTAAAAAATCTCCTTAAAAGAGGTGTCCACTTTTCCCAAGGCATTAAGACATTATTAAAAATAATAAACACCTAATGAAGGCGTCCCCCTTCCAAGTCCCTCTTTTAAACACAACTTAAAGTTGTTCTCCTAGGCCAAGGGGTCAACTGCAAATTATAACATTAATGCCTTTATTCACCAAAATAAAACCTTTAGAAGCCAAACTTGAATTGCATTAAATGCTCCAACTGAAAATGAAGACCTGAAGACTGATAACTGCATACTGACAAAAATAGAATTTACTATAAATAGTAAACTCCCTGAAATGCCATAGAACCTCTGAACATGGAAACCCTAATTTTACCTCAAACGAGCCTACGGGCTTCCGGAATAGGCTAATGAGCGTCAAAATAGATCACTGATGAGAAGGGGATATTACATGGAGGTAGGTTGAAAGAATCCAAAAACATTTAATTACTAGTAGTCTCAAGGTCAAACCAACAATCCTAAAAATAAAAAAAATAGAAAGAAATATTGAAAAAAAATATTGAAAAAAAAACAAAAAAAATAGAAAGAAATATTATGAAATATTGGTTTTGGGAACATACGAGTAACTCCACCAGGGCTATGGACGCCCGGCCGGCAGTGGAGCAATATTCGTGAGAATTGTAACGACAACCTCGTCGGGGCTATAGACGCCTGACTGGCAGCGAGGCAATGTCCAGGATGCTTTTGAAGTTAAGATATTTATATAACTTGCCACGGCCGATTCCGGAAGTCGATTTGGTTTAGAGATGGAACGAATGCACACACTCACAAGGTTTTAGATGAAAGTGTTTTGATCCAATATCGGATTCTTCTCCCCTTTTGAGTGTCTTTCCTGTATGATGGTTCGAGGAAGATTTAATCAAAGTTCAATTCTTAAAGTGTTTTTCAACACTTTCCCGTGGGGATGCCAGATGTTGTGACCTTTTTCACACATCGCCCCATTCAAGATGGGGACCCCTAATTTTTGCCCATTCTGGTCTTTTTAGCTTTGGTTTTTGGTCTCTCTCTCCGTCTGTCTCTGTTCTATGGTCTACTTCCCGGGATTCCTCTACCGTCGAGCTTAAAATGCAAAAATTTTGGCCAAGTTTGAAAATTAGGGTTTTGAACTTTTCTGGTCAATTCAGGGTCAAATAAAGTGAATAACTTGAAATTTGAGCTTAACGTTCTTGTTAGTATGCTGCCAGCAGGCTTCCAACAAATTTTCATCAGATTCTGAGGTACTTACTATTTTTGGTAAGTCTGCAATTTTGGGCAATTTGTCAGCATTTTTGAGATTCCGATCATCACACGGCATTCAGAGTATACCAGACTGCTTGCATGCCAAATTTGAGCAAAAACGGACAACTTACTATTTTTAGCAGTCCAGCGTCCGGCACGAATTTCAGGGTCCAGATGCAGAGTTTTTCTTTGCATGTCTGGATATTCCTTTTGGGTTTTTCGAGACCTTCGCGACGATGTAACATGCAAGCCGAGACGACCACTTTCAGGATTCAGCCTTCCGAGGCTATTTTTAGGGTTTGCATGTCGAGGTTTCTTTTGCATGTCAGGTGATTCTGATGGGTTTTTCGAAGCTTCGCGATGGTGTGACATGCAAACAAGGATTCTCACTCAGGAAGGAACTTGCTATTTTTAGCGGTGTGTCCCGGCAGCCGCTTCCTAGCGGTTTAGATTCACGAGCGATCGCAAGTGCCGCAGAAACGAGAGCAAACGGAGATCTTTTGATACGCATGCAATGCAAATTAGGGTTTCCACCGAGCCTAAAAATAGGCATCAAAAGTCAAAATCTTCGAACCGATGTAAACCATCGCGGACAGATCCTTCAAGCTATTTGTCGGTGAAATTTCAGGTCAAAAGAGCACTTACTATTTATAGTAAGTCAATTTGGAAACATGCTAAAAATAGTAAATCAGGCATGCATCGTGTCACCAGCAGTCACGTGGTGAGGATCGCCTCATTAATTTCAACTCGATCGGAGCTTGGGAGCTATCAGAAACATGAGCTTACTATTTATAGTAAGCCACCTTCAGAAACAGGCTAAAAATGGCAGGCTTGCTCAGAATGGCAGTGTCAGCAAGGTAATGGAGTCACGAAGATCCAGTGTTTAAAATTTCAAAGCAATCTGAGCCTCAGAAGTGTGAAAATTGAGGAGCTTACTATAAATAGTAAGGCGTGCAGGAGCTGGCGAAGACGAGAAAAATAGCTAAGTCTGGAACTTCATCCTTCACTTCCTTGAAAATGCGCCCATCTCAGCTGGAGGTCATGAAATTTCTCTAAGTGTTGAACTTCGTCCTGTTCAGGGGGCAAAATGCGCCCAAGATAAAAAGGGTCAAAGAGAAGTCAAAGCTTTCCATCCTGCTCATGCCTTAAAATGCGCCCAACTCAAGATGAAGAAGTACAAAAAAATTCTAAGTATAAATTTCATCCGCTTCAAGTGTTGAAATGCGCCCAAGGAGAGTTAATAAGGAAAAAGTCAAAAGGTCAATGAAGTTCATCCAGTACACAGGCTAAAATGCGCCCAGCTCAAGCTCTCATGTTGGAAAAATTTTCTAAGTATAAAATATCCTCCTCACCCATCAAAATGCGCCCATGTTTGAAAGGCATGCAACAAAAGTCAAGGAAAGTCAAAGTTTTTAATCCTTCACCAAGTAAGAAATGCGCCCATGCAAGAATAAGCTGGAAAAAGTCAAAAAGTCAACAAACTTCATCCACCTTACCCAGCAAAATGCGCCCAAGTTGAGAGAGTTGATGGCAAAATTGTCTAAGGCATGAAAATATCCTTCTCACCCCCCAAAATGCGCCCATCCTGCAGCTAGGCTGAAATGCGCCCAAAATGAAGGTGGTCAAAGGAGTCAACGAGTCTATCCTTCACCTACATGGAAATGCGCCCAAATGGGGCCACATGAGGACAAAATAGGGAGCTGAAAAGTCACCAGCTAAGACGTTGGAATCTTCATCCTCTACACAAGCAAAATGCGCCCATCCTCTTGCCAAGCTGAAATGCGCCCAAGTTAGGATGGTAAAGGTAAATGCAAGCTAGTAAGTGAGGTGAAAGGTGGTTAAAAATACTCCTAGGCGTGGCAATATTCCTCCATCATGTACAAAGTGCGCCTAAAGTAGAGAGTGTTAGAAGATTTTTGCTAGGCGTGTGGGGTGAAAACAAAATACTAGGAGTGATTTCAAGTTCTCTTCAATTATGCTATGCGCCAAGTAAAAAGTGAAGTATTGAGGGTGAAAAGATAAGCGCTAGGCGTAGTAATGTTCTCCATGACATGCACCTGAAGTGAAAATAAAGTATTGCCAAAGAGGATGGAAATATTTCTAAGGCGTGATTTTAAAATTCCCTCTCAAAGTGTGATATGCGCCTAAGGTTATAGGTGTTGGAGATTTTTCCTAAGGCGTTGAAGGCGTGGTATGTGTTAGAAAATATTTGAAGGTGGTGGGAATGAAATGGCAAGTGCTAGGCGCCTCAAGTAGAAAGTGAAATATTGCCTAAGTGTTAAAAATTTCTCTAAGGCGTTGGGACTTCAAATGAATATTTTCCCAGGTGTGAAATAAAATCCAAGATGGCTAGAAAAATAAAATATGCTAGGCGCCTTCATAAAAATTTTCTGGGTGAAGTTGGTATTTTTCACAGGCAAAATTGATCGAGCTGGATATAAAATTTTCTAAGGCAAATTTTCAAAATGCAAGGTGATTTAAAAAGGCAAAATATTTTCTTCCTCTGGAAAATGCGCCTAGACTCTGAGATGATAAGAATTTCATGTGATGAGTAAAATTTGTCAAAGATAAAGATGCTGGCAGTGCAGGAACAATAAAAATTTTCCAAGTCAGAGCAACAAGAAATCTCCACAGATGTGAAGAACGAATTTAAATTTCACAGAGAATAATTTTCTAAGGTTCAAAATTCAGAGAAAATTAAATGAACCCGTTCGTTGGGTACCCATGGATTCGACGCGTTCTGGAGAAAATTTTCTTCTGGGTATCGAAGATTGTCGATGAGGAGTTGATTTTAAAGCCTTCCATGCTTTGCTGCGGCCTTCAGGATGGATATTTGTGATTGGCGCCAGGTTGATGAATTTCCTAAGGGAAATTTGAAAATTTTCTAAGGCAAAAATGAAGAAAATGTGTTTTCAAGGTAAGATCCTCCAGACGATGAATTTGAAAGAAACTGCCTAGGTGAATTCGCTTCAATCCTTCGTGAAGATAGTTTTCTTGAGCCAGAGGTGGATAAAATCAAAGTTGTCGAGCTCCAGCAGGTGAAATGAATTTCTCAAGGATGGAAATTTGGCTAAGGCATGAGGAATCATGAAGAAGGCAAAAGTTGGCTAGTGAAAACGATGAGCCCTTGAAGATCAAAGTGCTAGAATCAGGTGAGTAAGTTGAATTTATATTATGAAGTGTTCTAATACCCTTTTCCTTGCTTGTTTTGCAGGAGGAATGTCGAGGCCAGAGCACGATGACTTGAAGTGGAAGCACGATAAAGTTACAAGTTTCAATCTCGAAGGAGGAAAATTTGCAAGAAAATGGCTAAGTGTTAAGACTTAGTATAACTCGAAGTGACGAAGATGAAAACCCTCAAGTGGAAGAAATCAAAGAACAACGCCAAGAAAGAAGATCGAGAACAGTGTGAACGCGTCTACAAATGGAATCTTCTAGAAGGATGATGGTGGACATTATGGCGCATTTATTACCCCACTCTCCTCTGTGGCGGTTTTTAGGGCAATATTATTTAGGGCTGAGGTGGCACGATTCTGGCCACTCTATCGATTGTAACCCTAGCCATCTTTTGGGACTTGGCTAGCTATATAAAGGGGGAGTCCCCCTCATTTGTAATTCATTAGATAGTAGACAGTAGACATTGAGAGAGTATTAGCATTAAAATTAGATAGTGTAGCATTGTAGAGCATTTTTGCATAATTTGGAGAAGAGAGAAAGTTTTCCCTTTGAAAACTTTTGAAGAGATTGTTGTGTAACACATTTTATGATAATAGATCTTTTCATTGATGATGAAATTCGTCTTGTCATGAAATGCTAGCAAGGTTTCTTCTTCCTTTCGTATCCAAGTAGTTTAAATTCATGCAAGTAGCTTACTTTGATGTGTGGTGTTTCATTGAGATAGCTTCGCTTTACTCCATACCACTAGCGGCTTGTTGATGATAAGTTCGCCTTGTGTGGTCAACTGGACATTATTTTGTGTTTAACTTCGGTTGTGATTTATATGCTTATATGCGTCGTTGTGATGGTGTATGCATGTTAAGTCATAACTTGAACATCTTTCGCTATTTCCCTTGAAGATTGCACCGATTTTGCTGAGGCTGTCCGACGGAGGCTAGGTGAAATCCGGTTGAAGTCTATTGAAACGAAGCTCCACATATCCTGCATTTAGAATAGAATGTTAGTTTCTTAGGCCCTAAACCCCCTTTTACTTTCCGCACATTTCCGATTAGTATTAGGAATCCCGTGCTCACCTGCCAAATCATTCGAATTACATGAAAACCCTTAGCCAGCTGTCTGCTGTCAACTGCCGAACAATTCTGTAAGTCCCCTTGAAATACCAGCAAATCACATCGAGCCAAACTGAGCCTATTCGCATTAAAGGAACCTTGGAGTTGAACGCATGAACTTTCTTGCAATCTTAGCATGCGGTATACTTTGATCAAGAGAGAATAGGGAAGCCATTGGCAACTTTATTCTGCGTTGGTGCGGTCACGAAAAACACATCAACAAATCCCCTATGAGATCCTTTTGGCTGAAGCGGGTATGTTCCCAGTGGAGGCATCTACAATAATTCGCTTGTTAAGTTATTTAAAAAAGGTGGATAGCATGGATAAGCATCACCAGCCCAAGATGGTTGTGGAGGAAGAATTAGAGTGTAGGAAAAAGACTTGGATGAAACAAAACATCAAATGAGTGAGCAAGTGGGACATTAATCTGCAGGATTGTCCTAACACTAATGAAGAGATAAAAAAGTTTGTGCTAGAAAAATTTAGGACTGCCATTTGGACAAAGCAAATTGGTCGTAAAAAAGTGCACTATGTCAAAGAGTTCAACCCCACAGAAAGCTTATTTGAAGGAAGCGGTTAAAGGTAAAGCTAAAATTTTAATTGCACAATTGAGGACCGGATCTCATCATCTTCGATGTGAGATGGGTAGATGGACAGTCCCCAAAGAGGAATGGGATGAAAGAATTTGCATTTTTTGCAATCAAAGGGGTGGTTGAAACTGAATGACACTTCATCTGTGATTTTGCAACATATGAGGATATTCGTATTCAGTTCGAAAACATTTTGAAGGAGGGCAATTTGAATGGGCTTTTTGAGGAGGCGAGACTCCACAAAATGGTGAGTTGCTTGGTGAAGATACACAATAGAAGAGGCGACATCGAAAGGAACCTGAAAATGTGTTAATGTTGTGTTCCTTGGTCCCTTAGGCCGCTTGGTCTTGTGGACATCTGTTGTACCCAAACCAAATTTTTTGCTTCACTAAGGCATTTTGCGAAAAATAGTCTAAACCTAGTCAAAGTGATGTCAGAAGGTGATTTTTTGGGCTTTTTGAATATGGAGGTTATGTCTGTTTCATATCAGTCAGATACTGAAGAGTTTTGAAAAAAGTGAAAATTTGACAGAAAATCATCAAATTTTTCTAACTCTGGAGAGGGGAGCACCTTTTCAAAAAGGCGCCCTATCTTTTAGGGGCTCAGATCCTATTTTTAGGGTTTGTCACAACAAACATTTGTCCGGCATCACGTCAGCTTCGCAACGAGCTATCAAGCCTGTCAAATGGACCTGTTTTGCTCGAGTTACGGGAGATACAGCGGAAAACGAGAGGAACGAGTAAATGACTAACATCGGAAGCAAAAACGAGCAGTCTATCCTAGGGGCACCCATCTTTTTGAGGCCCTACATGGAGGTTTCAAATCAAATGACCCCTTTGACGTTTGTTTTACGCTTAGTCCGGCTCAGTGTTGCACCCTTCAGCACGTTGATCTAAATTGCTGAGAAGCCGGGGCGAGCAGACGAACGCAGGGTTGAATCTTGATCTCGAGGTCGTGAATAAAGGAAAAAGAGTGTAATGTCCCCTTCTCAGCAGTGATCGTTTCTGTTGACCGTTGGCCTATTCCGGAGACACGTAGGCTGTGCAGATGGTGAAATTAGGGTTTCCTAGTTCTGAGGAGGTTGTTGCTTGGAGTTTGGGATTCTGATTGCAGATTCTTTCTGGGTTTTCAGAGAGCTTCGCAGTGGTGTGTTCAGTTTGGCATTCCGGGCAACTTCGCGAATTTACTATTTTTAGTAAATTCTATTTTTGGCAGTGGACAGTTTGGGTTCAGTTCAGTTGGATCACTTCTTCAGTTGTTTCAGCTGGCACTTCAGTTCTTGGCCTTGGGCGCATTTTTCTTGGAGAGATAAGTATTTTCATTATAATATTATTATTTTAATATTATACCCCTTGCCTAGCAGTGCAACTTTAAGTTGTTTTTTAAAAAGGGGACTTTTGAGGGTCATGGCGTCATAAGGAGATAAATTATAATTTTAAATGTCAAATGTTGAGACTAAAGAAAAGGGACGCCCTTTTGAGAGATTGATTTATTTTTAAAAGAAAAAGTGAAATATTTTATTGATGAAAAAGGACGCCATCTTTTGGAGGGAAAAGGTGAATTTGAAATTAGGGTTTGGGCGCCCTCTAGAAGCTTCTAGATGTTTCTCTCCCGTCTATTTAACCAGGCCTCAGCTCTTCATTTGGGATCTTTTGTCTACTACACCGTTATGCTGCTGAATTGTCTTCAGGCACTCGCTTCGAGGAAAGCACACCTCCTAGCATGGGCTCATCTTCTTGCTTGAAAGATAGCAACTAGTTGAGAGGTTAGCTTGTATTAGGTTTGAATTGCATTTCCAGTTGAGTAATTGCATTTTGGAGTTCTAGTTTACATTTTCTGTCATATTTTGATGTTGCTGAATGTCATTGAGGAATGTAAGAATTGCTCATAGCTCGTGAAATAAAAATGCTATCATTCTGGGTATTGAATCTATCAATCAGTTTGTGAGGAGCGACCATTCTTGCCAGTTTCCAGATTTTTATTGTGTCTCTTTGATTTTATAAAGGAAATTCGCCCTTGCAGCTGGGCCGTACCATCTTGAAGTACATTGGAGTTTGTGCAAAAATAAATAAGGCTTGTTTTAAGTGGTTTAGGGATTGCATCTTGGGCGCCTACATTAGTATAGTAATCTGCATTTGATCTTTCGTCAATAGGATGTGTTTAGAGTGAGTTATGTGCATTTTAATGGGTTATCATGCTGCTGTTCTGTATTAAATCTGTCAAAAACCAGTCATACCAGATTTGAGGAAGTTCATTATTTGTGCGAGGAGTTGATATTCAAGAGTTAGTGAGTGTAGAACAGGGTGCTTATCTTGCTATAGCTTTGGAAGTTCTTATTCATGTGATATTGACAAAACTCTCTAATTTGATTGTAAGCTGAACAGTAGTACTGTCAGCAGTTCTCTCCTTTCATTTGAATTTACATGTACTTCCCACTGAATAAGTGGAAGAGGCTGGCTTGCCGCCTATTTACTTGTTTTGCATTGTAATTTCCTAAGTCTCCGCCATATGGTCGCCTCTGATCCATCACGGATTGAGTAGCACATACTTGGTGTTGAGCTCATTTTCAGTATTGCATTAGATAGGGATCCTCTGACCGTATGCTCGTCGTTCACCGGCGCATCACTTGGTTAGAGTTCTTGTTCAGCATTTTCCTTTGAGATCCTCTGACCAATGCTCACACCTTGCCCACATCGGGATCCTGGTGTACATTCTGGTTAGAGTTACTTTCCGCATCGTTTTGGTTTATGCTAACCTTAACGGGTGCGTGTTGCATTGTAATCATTTGTGAAAAAATAAAAAAAAATTGGTCCGGTTCATTACAGTGGTATCAGAGCCATGATTCTGCCAACCTATGCCCTACAGTGATTCAGTTGTCCGATGAGTGACAGTGGTTGCAGATATTACACCAGAGGTCAGGCTAGAAGACAACAGACACAGTTTCCGCCAGTGCCAGAAGCAGATACTTTGTTAGCGGCTTTGAGAGAAACAGGAATAGCAGTGGATACGGGTAAAACAGTTGAGAACATGTCGGACAATCTTAGGACAGCCATGGAAGAGAAGGACGCAAGGATGGAAAAGAAGTTTGATGGAATGATTGAGATGATGTCTCGATTACTTGCTAAAATGGATCAACAAGCTACTCAGAACCATACTCCGAATCAAAACCATGCTACAGGAGAAAGCAGTGGTGTCAATGGAAACAATGGGAATAATGGGAACAATGGAAGCAATGGGAATAATGGGAACAATGGTAATGGAGGCAGCAGAACTATTGGACAGCATGATACCCTCTCTAGCGGATCAGCCTCTAGACCGCTCTTTCCTACATTCACTCCAAGGGAAGAACAGCAAGTTGAAGCTACCGTTCCTTTGGTAGATGATGCTAGGCAAGCCTACATGGAGTACTCCACCCTACCACCCGATCTTAGGGACCAATGGTCCTTTGATCAATTCTTGAATCAGAGAAACAGAAGACACGGAGGAAGAGTTGATAACCGAGCTTATATGGCTCCTAGAACTGATTTTCATCAAGCCTTAGGGAAGGTAACATTGGCTCACTTTGATGGAAGTGACAAGTGTTTGGCAAGATCATGGGTTTAGAAGTTAGACAATTACCTTTCACTTCGTTCCATGCCAGAAGAAGATGCCATCAAGTTTGCAACACTTCATTTGGAGGGGGCTGCCCATGAATGGTGGTACCATGGTTTGGTCACTCTTGGCCATAACTTTATTCGAACTTATGGAGAATTCACCAACAAGCTGATTGAAAGGTTCGACACTAAGGATCCTGAAGTAAGATTTCGCGAGCTTGCACAACTCAAGCAGCATGGCTCCTTGGATTCTTACATTGCTGATTTCCAGAGGCTTTCTGTGATGGTGCCCAACATCACCGAAAGAAGATTGGTTGTGTTGTTTTCTGAAGGTTTGGTTGAACCCTTGAAAGGGTGGGTTAAAGCTTTCGATCCACCAAGTCTTGATGAGGCAATCAAGAAGGCTCGTAGTATGGAGTTATCAGCCCCTAGGCCTAAATTTCCGCCTAAGCCTTTTGGCCATAAGAAGGATAAGGATAAGAGACATTCTTCTAATCAGCACAAGAAGTTCCCACCTAAGTTGACTGAAGAGCAACGTGAACAGCTCAGAAAGGAGGGCAAGTGTTACACATGTCTAGAGCCTTGGACTAAAGGCCATAGATGTCCTGGAAGAGGGCGTTATAATCAAATGGGGACCTATTCTGATTATGAATCAGCATCTGATATGTCTGATCAGCAGTCTTATTTTGGGGACAGCGAGGATGAAAGAGCCACAGAAGAGTCCGATCATGAGCAAGGAGTTGGGGGCCCTATTGCCCAACTCTCTAGTTTCCAAAAGAACGAATCTTTCAAGGTTCGTGGTGGAGTTGGAGGTCATCGTATTGTTGCATTGATTGATACTGGTGCAACGCATAATTTCATTGATGAAGGTGTGGTTGCCAAGAGAGGTCTCAAAACTGAAGAATTTGAGGGCTTCAAAGTCATGGTGGCTGATGGGTTTCACATTTCCTGCACACGAAGAGTTCCTAACATGTCCTTGCAGTTGGGGAACTATGAAGTCAAAGATGACTTCTATGTGGTTACTATTGGTGACACAGATGCAGTTTTGGGCATACAGTGGTTATGTTCACTTGGTGAAATCTCTCTCAACCTACAAACAATGGAGCTCAAGTTCCAATCTGATGGCAAGAGAGTTGTTTTGAGAGGAATGTCTAATGGTGGTCCTCGTATAGTTTCTTTCAAAAGGATGGAAAGGCTGATTAGACATGACCAAGTGGAGTGGGCTGCGGAATGCATGGTTCTTCCTGCTAGTCCAGTTGAGACCAAGAGGGAATATCCTCTTGATATTCAATCTATACTCACCAAAAGGAGTAAGGTGTTTGCTGATCTACCACCTGGGCCACCACCAGAAAGGGGTGCTGAGCATGTCATTGAGCTCAAAGAAGGGGCCAAACCAGTCATCACAACTCCTTACCGATATCCTAAGAAGCAGAAAGATGAAATTGAGAAGAACATTAAGGAACTTCTGGAGATGGGCTTCATTCGCCCTAGCAAGAGTCCTTTTGCTTCAGCTGTAGTCCTTGTGAAGAAGAAGGACGGCACCATCCGCATGTGTGTGGATTATCGTGCCTTGAATCAAAGCACAATAAAAAATCGGTATCCTATTCCTCGGATCGATGAGCTCATTGATGAGCTACATGGTGCTAAATTCTTCTCCAAAATTGATTTGAGATCGGGTTACTATCAAATCCGGATGAGGGGCTCAGATGTTGAGAAGATGGCATTCAGATGCCACTATGGTCATTTTGAGTTCCTGGTCATGCCCTTTGGCTTGACTAATGCTCCAGCCACTTTCCAGTCTTGCATGAACAGAGTTTTCCAGAAGCAGTTGAGGAAATTTGTGTTAATTTTCTTTGATGATATTCTCATCTTCAGCAAGACGTGGGAAGAACACCTCAAGCACTTGGAGGAAGTGCTTAGCATTCTTGAATCAGAGAGTTTGTTTGCAAAGGAGTCCAAATGTGAATTTGGAATGAAGGAGCTGCTCTACCTTGGCCATATCATCAGCGCTGAAGGGGTGAAGGTTGATCCAGAAAAGATCAAGGCTATAGTAGATTGGCCACCTCCAGAAAATTTGACTCATTTGAAGGGATTCTTGGGTCTTTGTGGCTTCTACAGAAGGTTTGTAAAGGGGTATTCTCAAAGTGCTGCTCCTCTTACTGATCTCACTAAAAAGGGGGCTTTCATGTGGTCAGAAAAAGCTCAGAGTGTGTTTGATAAGTTCAAGAAAATCATGAGTTCTTGTCCTGTATTGGCCATACCAGATTTCTCCAAACCCTTTGAGTTACAGTGTGATGCATCAGGGGAAGGTATTGGGGCTGTTTTGATGCAAGATAAGCATCCAATTGTATTTGAAAGCAGAAAATTAAGAGGGGTCGAAAGGACCTATTCAATCTATGACAAGGAAATGCTTGCAATCATGCATGCATTAGCCAAGTTCAGACAGTATCTGGTGGGGAGTAAATTCGTGGTCAAGACTGATCACAACAGTCTCAAGCACTTTATGCATCAGAAGGACTTGAATGAGAGACAGCAGAAGTGGGTGAGTAAGCTACAAGCTTACGATTTTGACATTGAGTATGTCAAAGGAAAGAATAACATTGTGGCTGATGCTTTGTCCAGAAGGCCTCACTTGAGCTCATTGTGTGAGCTTAATGCTGATTGGAAGGAGTTGTTGCTTGCTGATTATGCCAAAAATCAGTTTGCAACCAGCGTTATTGAAGGTACTTTTCATGATGAAAGGTACAAGGTAGTTGATGGGTTGATCCACTACAAGGGAAGAATCTTCTTGGTGGCTGATTCTAAACTTAAGAAGAAGATTTTGGTGACTTTCCATGACAGTCCACTTGCTGGTCATCAAGGGTACTTCAAGACATACAAGCAGATTCGAGAGAGATTCTCTTGGAAGGGGTTGAAAGATGATGTTCAGCGTTACATCAAGGAGTGTAGTACTTGTCAAATGAATAAAAATGAGCACTCTCTTCCAGCTGGTCTACTGCAGCCACTTCCCATTCCAAGTCAAAAATGGGAAAGTATCTCTATGGATTTCATCACCGGGTTGCCTAGGGCCCAAGGCAAAGACTGTATTTATGTTGTAGTGGACAGATTGACCAAATTCGCTCATTTTTTTGCCATCACTAGCACATTTACAGCAGCTCAAGTTGCAGATTTGTTCTTCCATGAAGTGTTTAGATTGCATGGGTTGCCTAAAAATATTGTGAGTGATAGGGACAGCAAGTTCCTAAGCACCTTTTGGCAGGAAATTTTTAGGATGAGTGGTACAGTGCTTACTCCAAGCACTAGCTATCACCCACAAACGGATGGTCAAACGGAGATTGTGAACAAGTGGTTGGAGGGCTATCTCAGGAATTATGTCTCGGAGCAGCAAAGAGCATGGGTGAAATGGCTCCACTTGGGAGAGCATTGCTACAACACCTCTTTCCACATGTCAATAAAGATGTCTCCATTCATGGCACTCTATGGTTACGAGGCTCCAAGCTTTGCTGATTTGGTGTTTGGCGATAGCAGAGCTCCCCAAGCCAAGGATTGGTTGCAGCAGAGCCAAGATGTTTTGAAATCCTTGAAGGACAATCTTCAAATGGCACAAAATCAGCAAAAGATGTACGCTGATCAGCAGCGTGTTGAGCGCTCATTTGAGGTTGGTGATATGGTATATCTTCGGCTTCAGCCCTATAGACAATCCACACTTAAGAAGAGTGGAGCTGAGAAGCTGAAACCATGCTTCTATGGACCATTCAAAGTTGTTAGGAAGGTTGGAGCGGTGGCTTATGAGTTGGAACTACCTTCGAGTAGTAAGGTCCACAATGTCTTCCATGTGTCTCGCCTCAAAAAGGCACTTGGACACAACGTTGTGGCTTCATCACAGTTACCTCCTTTGGATGAAGAAGGGCAGTTGACTTTGGTTCCAGAACAGATTATTGATTTCAGAGAGCGTTCCTTGAGGAGGAGAACAATCAAAGAGTATTTGGTAAAGTGGAAGAATTTACCATTGGAGGATGCTACTTGGGAGGATGAGGAGATTCTACAGCATCCAGACTTGCGATTGCTTGAGGGCAAGCAATCTTGGGGAGGGCGGACTGTAATGTCCCCTTCTCAGCAGTGATCGTTTCTGTTGACCGTTGGCCTATTCCGGAGACCCGTAGGCTGTGCGGATGGTGAAATTAGGGTTTCCTAGTTTTGAGGAGGTTGTTGCTTGGAGTTTGGGATTTCTGATTGCGGATTCTTTCTGGGTTTTCAGAGAGCTTCGCAGTGGTGTGTTCAGTTTGGCATTCCGGGCAACTTCGCGAATTTACTATTTTTAGTAAATTCTATTTTTGGCAGTGGACAGTTTGGGTTCAGTTCAGTTGGATCACTTCTTCAGTTGTTTCAGCTGGCACTTCAGATTCTTGGCCTTGGGCGCATTTTTCTTGGAGAGATAAGTATTTTCATTATAATATTATTATTTTAATATTATACCCCTTGCCTAGCAGTGCAACTTTAAGTTGTTTTTTAAAAAGGGGACTTTTGAGGGTCATGGCGTCATAAGGAGATAAATTATAATTTTAAATGTCAAATGTTGAGACTAAAGAAAAGGGACGCCCTTTTGAGAGATTGATTTATTTTTAAAAGAAAAGGTGAAATATTTTATTGATGAAAAAGGACGCCATCTTTTGGAGGGAAAAGGTGAATTTGAAATTAGGGTTTGGGCGCCCTCTGGAAGCTTCTAGATGTTTCTCTCCCGTCTATTTAACCAGGCCTCAGCTCTTCATTTGGGATCTTTTGTCTACTACACCGTTATGCTGCTGAATTGTCTTCAGGCACTCGCTTCGAGGAAAGCACACCTCCTAGCATGGGCTCATCTTCTTGCTTGAAAGATAGCAACTAGTTGAGAGGTTAGCTTGTATTAGGTTTGAATTGCATTTCCAGTTGAGTAATTGCATTTTGGAGTTCTACTTTACATTATCTGTCATATTTTGATGTTGCTGAATGTCATTGAGGAATGTAAGAATTGCTCATATCTCGTGAAATAAAAATGCTATCATTCTGGGTATTGAATCTATCAATCTGTTTGTGAGGAGCGACCATTCTTGCCAGTTTCCAGATTTTTATTGTGTCTCTTTGATTTTATAAAGGAAATTCGCCCTTGCAGCTGGGCCGTACCATCTTGAAGTACATTGGAGTTTGTGCAAAAATAAATAAGGCTTGTTTTAAGTGGTTTAGGGATTGCATCTTGGGCGCCTACATTAGTATAGTAATCTGCATTTGATCTTTCGTCAATAGGATGTGTTTAGAGTGAGTTATGTGCATTTTAATGGGTTATCATGCTGCTGTTCTGTATTAAATCTGTCAAAAACCAGTCATACCAGATTTGATGAAGTTCATTATTTGTGCGAGGAGTTGATATTCAAGAGTTAGTGAGTGTAGAACAGGGTGCTTATCCTGCTATAGCTTTGGAAGTTCTTATTCATGTGATATTGACAAAACTCTCTAATTTGATTGTAAGCTGAACAGTAGTACTGTCAGCAGTTCTCTCCTTTCATTTGAATTTACATGTACTTCCCACTGAATAAGTGGAAGAGGCTGGCTTGCCGCCTATTTACTTGTTTTGCATTGTAATTTCCTAAGTCTCCGCCATATGGTCGCCTCTGATCCATCACGGATTGAGTAGCACATACTTGGTGTTGAGCTCATTTTCAGTATTGCATTAGATAGGGATCCTCTGACCGTATGCTCGTCGTTCACCGGCGCATCACTTGGTTAGAGTTCTTGTTCAGCATTTTCCTTTGAGATCCTCTGACCAATGCTCACACCTTGCCCACATCGGGATCCTGGTGTACATTCTGGTTAGAGTTACTTTCCGCATCGTTTTGGTTTATGCTAACCTTAACGGGTGCGTGTTGCATTGTAATCATTTGTGAAAAAATAAATTTTGTTTTGGTCCGGTTCATTACAAAGAGCACTTTTTCAGAAAGGGGCTTGGATTTTTGAGGCCTTTAATGCCCTCCATTTGGTGATCCCAGATGCTCAGTTTGTTCGTGTTACGTCCAACTCTCCGTTGCCTATCTCCGTCATATTAGAAGATGACTTGTCAACCTGCAGTCGAAGATTTACTGATCTTTTGGCCAGTTTCAGAAATGGTTCTCTGGAAGCAAAAGCGAGCCTGGAGGCCAGGGGCGCTTGGATTTTTCACCCCTCAGATGATGTTTTCTTGGGAAATGTTCCTTTGCAGTTGTTTTGCGGAATGGTTTTAGCTTCGCATTGCACCAGTTCGTTAGTTCTGAAAGTTTGTTGAATGCGAGATACAAAGGAATCAAGTTTACCTTTGTAAGATGAAAATGATGAAAAAATGGCTCTGAGGGAAAAAGCGCCATTTTTGCTAGGGGCGCTTGGATTTTTGAGCCTTCAGATCTCAGTTTCGTGGTTTCAGACCCAAGGGATGATCTCGTCAGTTTCAACTTTGCTATCCGTTGCAATCGTCAGCCAGTCAATTAGGCTTGTCAGTCATCCAGAATGAATGTGCGAACAAAGGCTCCGGCGAGGATCAAAATCCAAATTTTCATCAAAATTGGCTAAGTCTGGAAAACGCCTAGAGAGGTCAAAGTTGATTTTTGGAAAGAAGTTGATTGGTGCACCCTAACTGGAGTTCAGACTTTAGTTCAATTGAACGATTTCTGGGTTGTGTTGTGACCTTTTCCACACATCGCCCCATTCAAAATGGGGACCCCTAATTTTTGCTCCATTCTGGTCTTTTGGCTTGGGTTTTGTCTCTCCCTCTCTCTCTTTGTCTCTTTTCTGATGTCTGTCTTTCCGGGATGTCTCCATCATCGAGCTTAAACGTGAATTTGGCCAAGTCTGAAATTAGGGTTTGAGTCTTTCCAGCCAATTTGAAGTCAAACGAAGTGAATAAATTGAAAATTGAGCTTAACATTGTTGTCAGCATGTTTCCAGCAGGCTCTCAGCAAATTTTCATCCGATTCTAAGGTACTTACTATTTTTAGTAAGTGTGAAATTACAGGGGATTCGTCAACATTTTTGAGATTCCGATCATCACACGGCATTCAGAGTGTATCGGTGCTTGCATGCCAAATTTGGCCGGATAACTTACTATTTTTAGCGTCCGGCCGGCACGAATTTGAGTGCGGATGTAGAGTTTTTCTTTGCATGTACGCATATTCCTACGGGTTTTCAAGACCTTCGCAACGATGTAACATGCAAGTCGAGATGACCACTTTCAGGATTCAGCCTTCCAAGGCTATTTTTAGGGTTTGCATGTCGAAGTTTCTTTTGCATGTCGGGTGATTCCTGATGGGTTTTCCGAGAGCTTCGCGATGGTGTAACATGCAAACAAAGATTCTCACTCAATAAGGAACTTGCTATTTTTAGCAGGTGTGTCTCGGCAGCCGCCTCCCAGCAGTTCAGAATCACAAACTGATCGCAATGCAACAGAAACGCAGACAAACGGAGTTCATTTGATATACATGCAGAGCGAATTAGGGTTTCCAGCTTCGGAGCCTAAAAATAGGCATCAAAAGTCAAAATTTTTGAAATCCGGTGTAAACCACCGCGATCAGCACCCTTCAAGCTATCTGCTGGTGAAATTTCAGGTCAAACGAAGCACTTACTATTTATAGTAAGTCAAATTGGAAACGTGCTAAAAATAGTAAATCAGTTGCATGCGTCAGTGTCGACAGACAGGTCACGTGGTGAGGAGTGCCTCATTCAAATTTCAACTCGATCGGAGCTTGGGAGCTATCAAAAACATGAGCTTACTATTTATAGTAAGCCACCTTCGAAAACAGGCTAAAAATAGCAGGGTGACTAAAAGTGGCAGTACCGACAGGTTGATAAGGTTATGAGGATGCTACGTTCAAAATTTCAAGATGATCCGAGCTTCAGAGGTACAAAATTCAGAAGACTTACTATAAATGGCAGGGCACGTAAGCTGGCGAAAAACGAGAGAATTTGTCTAAGTCTGAAGTTTCATCCAGTTGCTATGGCAAAATGCGCCCACCTTGAAGGCAAGTTGCTAAAAAAATTTCTAAGTATAAGTTTCATCCTGCTCAGGGGGTAAAATGCGCCCATCTTAAGAAAGTCAAGCAGGTCAATGATTTTCATCCTGTAGCTGGGCCAAAATGCGCCCAAGGGATGTTGATAGCATGGAAAATTTCTAAGTGTCAAGGTTTATCCTCCACCCCCTTCAAAATGCGCCCAACAACAAGCTGGTCAAAGGGGTCAAACAACTTCATCCTCCTCCATGGGCAAAATGCGCCCAAATGCATGCATGTCAAGACAAAAAGTAGAAGGTGAGGGGTCACTCCAAGGCGTGGTAAGAGTTTCATCCACCAGCTACATGGAAATGCGCCAAGGATGAACGAAGGTCAACAAGTCAAACAAGCTCGTCCTTCTGATGCATCAAAATGCGCCCAGGTTGCAAGGAGTCAACAAGTCAACATTTTTATCCTTCACACACATAGAAATGCGCCCAAACTAGCTCAAGTCAAGACAAAAAGCGGAAGCTGAAGAGTCATCCTCTTGACATGCTGAAATGCGCCCATGTTGGGGTGTAAAAGGTAATTAAGGGTGGTAAATGAGGTAAGAAATATTGCCAAGGCGTGGTAAAAGGTGGTGTGCTAGACGTTTTTCTTCATCAAGTGTTATGCGCCTAGAGTGGAGAGTGTTAGAAATATTTTCTAAGGCGTGGTGAAGGGATATGTGGTAAGGCGTGATTTTTAAATCACCTCTTCAAGTGCTATGCGCCATGTTAAATGAATATTAGGTGGGGCGTAGCAAATAAGTGAAGTGTTGAGGGTGAAATGATAAGTGCAAGGCATTGAAATTTAACATTTTCTCCATGAAAGGTGATATGCGCCTAAAGTGATGAGTGATGGGAATTTTTCTAAGGCATTGGAGCTCCAAAAATATTTTTTCAAGTGTGAAGTTAAATACGAAGTGGTGGCTAGAAAATAAAATGTGCCAGGCATCTCTGTGAATAAAATTTTCTAAGTGAAGTTGGTATTTTCATAGGCAAAAGTGGATCGAGCTGGATATAAAATTTTTAAGGCAAAATTTTCCCAAGAGATGATTTAAAAAAATTTCTAAGGCACAAAATATTTTCTTCCTCTAGAAAATGCGCCTAGACTCTGAAGATATAAGATTTTCTTGAAGCACGAGCAGAGTTGCCAGAGATGAAGTCAGTGATTGCCAGCTGCACAGAATTGATACAAATTTTCCAAGTCAGAGCAAAATTCTCAGAGGGGATCAAAGAACGAGAATAAATTTGATGAAGAATAATTTGCTAGGGTTTAAAATTCAGAGAAATAAAATGAACCCGTTCGTTGTGCACCCATGGGTTCGATGCGTTCTGGAGAAAATTTTCTTCTGGGTATCGAAGATTGTCGATGAAGAGTTGATTTTAAGGTCTTCCACAGCTTGTCGAGAATTTTGGGATGAAGATTTTAAGTGGGCACTAGGTTGATGTATTTCCTAAGGGAAATTTGAAAATTTTCTAAGGCAAAGGTGAAGAAAATGTGTTTTCAAGGTAAGATCCTCCAAACGATGAATTTGAAAGAAACTGCCTAGGTGAATTTGCTTCAATCCTTCGTGAAGATAGTTTACTTGAGCCAGAAATGAATAAAATCGAGGTTATCAGAGCTCCAGCAGGTGAAATGAATTTCTCAAAGATGAAGTTTGTCTAAGGCATGAACTTGAACACAAAGTTGGCGATGAAGCGGCTTGAAAGTTGGGCGTGAGGATCAGGTGAGTGAGTTAAGTTTATATCATGAAGTATTCTAATACCCCTCTCCTTGCTTGTTTTGGGAGAAATGTTGAGAGAAGTACGATGACTTGAAGTGGAAGTGTTGGCGTGGTTTTGAGACCGCACCAACACGAGAATAAAGTCTCCCAACGGACGCTCTATCCTCTCTTGAACAAAGTATTGACATGCTAAGATTGCGAGTAAGATCATGCTTTCAACTCAAAGGTTCCTTGAGTGCGAATAGGCTCAGTTTGGCTTGATGTGATATTGCTGGTATGTCAAGGGGACTTACACAATTGTTCGACGGCTAACAACAAACAGCAGACTAAGGGCTTTCGTGTGATTCAAATGATTTGGCGGGTAAGCACAAGTTTCCTAATTCTAACCGGAAATGGTGAATTTAAAGGGTGTAGGGCCTAAGAAGTTTATGTTCTATTCTAAATGAGGGATATGTGGAGCTTCATTTCGATAGACTTCAACGGATTTCACCTAGCCTCCGTCGGACAGCCTCAGCAAAATCGATTGCAATCTTCAAGGGAAATAGCAAAAGATGTTCAAATTATGACTTAACATGCATACACCATCCAGCGGCATATAAGCATATAAATCTGGCAGAGTTAAACACAAAATAACCTCCGGTCGACCATGCCGAACTTATCATCAACAAGCGCTAGTGGTATGGAATGAAGCTATCTCAATAAACCACACACCGAAGTAAGCTACTTGCAATTTAATCTACTTGGATACGAAAGGAAGAAGAAACCTTGCTAGCATTTCATGACAAGACGAATTCCATCATCAATGAAAAGATCTATTATCATAAAATGTGTTACACAACAATCTCTTCAAAAGTTTTCAAAGGGAAAACTTTCTTTCTTCTCCAAATTATGCAAAATTGCTCTACAATGCTACACTATCTAGCTCTAATGCTCTCTCAATGTCTACTCTGATTCTAACGCCTCTACTCTAATGACATTACAAATGAGGGGGACTCCCCCTTTTATAGCTAGCCAAGTCCCAAAAGACGGCTAGGGTTACAATCAATAGAGTGGCCAGAATCGTGCCACCTCAGCCCTAAATAATATTGCCCTAAAAACCGCCACAGAAGAGAGTGGGGTAATAAATGCGCCATAATGTCCACCATCATCCTTCTAGAAGATTCCATTTGTAGACGCGTTCACACTGCTCTCGATCTTCTTTCTTGGCGTTGTTCTTTGATTTCTTCCACTTGAGGGTTTCATCCTTCTTTTCATCTTGAGCCTTGAAAATGTTTCTTCAACACTCAGCCATTTTCTTGCAAATTTTCCTCCTTCGAGATTGAAACTTGTAACTTTATCTTCCTTCGAAGGTTGTGATATCATCGTGCTTCACCACTTCCCGACATCGTGCTCTGGCTTCAACGTTCCTCCTGCAAAGCAAGCGAGGAGAAGAGGTATTAGAATACTTCATGATATAAACTTAACTTACTTACCTGATTTTCATGCTTTGATCTCCAAGCGTTCATCGCCAACTTTGTGTTCAAGTTCATGCCTTAGACAAATTTCCATCCTTGAGAACTTCATTTCACCTGCTGGAGCTCTGACAACCTTGATTTTATCCACCTCTGGCTCAAGGAAACTATCTTTACGAAGGATTTAAGCAAATTCACCTAGGCAGTTTCTTTCAAATTCATCTTCTTGGAGGATTTCACCTTGAAAACACATTTTCTTCATTTTGCCTTAGAAAATTTTTCAAGTTTACCCTTAGGAAAACTTATCAATCCAGTGCCCATCAAAATCTTCATCTCCGAATCCTCGACAAGCCGTGGAAGACCTTAGAATCAACTCCTCATCGATAATCTTCGATACCCAGAAGAAAATTTTCCCCAGAACGCGTCGAATTCATGGGTGCCCAACGAACGGGTTCATTTAATTTTCTGGAATTTTGAACCTTGGAAAACATTCTTTCATCAAATTTATTCTCGTTCTTCGATCCCCTCTGAGAATTTTGCTCTGACTTGGAAAATTTTATTCCTGCACTGCCAACATCTTTTGACTTCATCGCTGGCAAAATTCACTCGGACTTCAGGAAAAAGATTTTATCACTTCATCATACTTAGGCGTTTTTCCCAAGGAAGAAAATATTTTGCCTTAGAAAATTTTTAAATCACTTTGAAAATTTTGCCTTAGGAAATTTTATATCCAGCTCGATCAATTTTGCCTGTGAAAAAAAATACCAACTTTACTCAGAAAATTTTTACGAAGGCGCCTAGCATATTTTATTTTTCTAGCAATCTTGGATTTTATTTCACACTTGGGAAAATATTCATTTGAAGTCCCAACGCCTTAGAGAAATTTTTAACACTTAGGCAATATTTCACTTTCTACTTGAGGCGCCTAGCACTTGCCATTTCATTCCCACCACCTTCAAATATTTTCTAACACATACCACGCCTTAGAAATATTTCCATCCTCTTTGGCAATATTTTATTTTCACTTCAGGTGCATGTCATGGAGAACATTACTACGCCTAGCACTTATCTTTTCACCCTCAATACTTCACTTTTAGGCGCGCCTAACAATTTTATCCTTTAACTTCACTTTCACATCCTTTATTCACCTTTTATTGACTTCAGCTTGAGCGCATTTCTCATACTCAGGAGGATGAAGACTTTATTTCAACGCCCTCTTTGACTTTCTCCTCTTCTTGGCGCATTTGAGGGGGTGAGAGGGATGGGCGCATTTGGCATGTAGTGGTGGATGAAAACTTTCAAGCGCCATCAACAAGTGTCCTCATATCTCCCACGTTTTTGTCCTTACATGCTCCTTTTTGGGCGCATTTTGCCTATGCAGCAGGATGAACTTGTTGACCAGCTTGACCTTCTTTTAAATCTTTGACCCCCTTTCCTTGCATGGGCGCAAATGGCACATAGAGGAGGATATTTCTCATACTTAGAATATTTTCAATCCTTTTGCTTGTGAGGGCGCATTTCTACCCATGTACAGGATGAAACATGTTGACTTTGCTTTGACCTTGAAACTTGGGCGCATTTTGGCCTCCCTGCAGGATGAGTTTTATACTTAGAAAATTTTTCCAACATGAGAGCTTGAGCTGGGCGCATTTTAGCCTGTGTACTGGATGAACTTCATTGACTTTTTGACTTTTTCCTTATTAACTCTCCTTGGGCGCATTTCAGCACTTGAAGCGGATGAAATTTATACTTAGAATTTTTTTTATACTTCTTCATCTTGAGTTGGGCGCATTTTAAGGCATGAGCAGGATAGAAAGCTTTGACTTCTCTTTGACCCTTTTTATCTTGGGCGCATTTTGCCCCCTGAACAGGACGAAGTTCAACACTTAGAGAAATTTCATGACCTCCAGCTGAGATGGGCGCATTTTCAAGGAAGTGAAGGATGAAGTTCCAGACTTAGCCATTTTTCTTGTTTTTGCCAGCTTCTCACACCCTGCTATTTATAGTAAGCCTCTTGATTTTCTTACTTCGGAAGCTCAGATTGCCATGAAATTTTAAACACTGGATCCTCACGACTTTGATATCCTGTCAACACTGCCATTCTGAGCTGACTTACTAAAAATAGCACATTTTGGGAAGTGTTTTGCTATTTATAGTAACCTCTCGTTTCTGGTACCTCCACAGCTCCGATTTGAATGAAATTTGAATGAGGCGCTCCTCACCACGTGACCTTACTGCCGGGATCGACGCATGCAACTGATTTACTATTTTTAGCCAGTTTCCAAATTGACTTACTATAAATAGTAAGTGCTCTGTTTGACTTGAAATTTCACCAGCAGATAGCCTGAAGAACGCTGATCGCGGTGGTTTACACCGGATTTCGAAGATTTTGACTTTTGCTGCCTATTTTTAGGCTCCGAAGCTGGAAACCCTAATTCGCTTTGCATGCATCCCAAATGAACTCTGTTTGCTCTCGTTTCTGCAACACTGCGATCAGCTCGTGAATCTGAACTGCTGGGTGGCGGCTGCCGGGACACACCTGCTAAAAATAGCAAGTTCCTTACTGAGTGAGAATCTTCATTTGCATGTCACACCATCGCGAAGCTCTCGAAAAACCCATCAGGAATCACATGACATGCAAAAGAAACCTCGACATGCAAACCCTAAAAATAGCCTCGGAAGGCTGAATTCTGAAAATAGTCGTCTCGTCTTGCATGTTACATCATCGCGAAGGTCTTGAAATACCCAGAAGGAATATGCAGACATGCAAAGAAAAACTTTGCATCTGCACCCTGAAATTTGCTCCGGAAGCCGGACTGCTAAAAATAGTAAGTCGTCTGTTTTCGCTCAAATTTGGCATGCAAGCAGTCTGATATGCTCTGAATGCAGTGTGACTGTCGGAATCTCAAAAATGTTGACGAATCGCCTGAATTTCACACTTACAAAAAATAGTAAGTACCTCGGAATCTAATAAATTTTTGCTGAGAGCCTGCTGGAAGCATACTGACAACACTGTTAGGTTCAATTTTCAATATATTCACCTTGTTTGACTTCAAATTGGCTGGAAAGACTCAAACCCTAATTTCAGACTTGGCCAAATTTCACTTGTTCAAGTTCAAAGACGGGAACGTCCCCGGAAGGCAGACCATAGACAAGAGACAGACAGAGAGAGAGCGAGAAAAGAACCAAAGCCAAAAAGACCAGAATGGAGCAAAAATTAGGGGTCCCCATCTTGAATGGGGCGATGTGTGAAAAGGTCACAACATCTGGCATCCCCACGGGAAAGTGTTGAAAAACACTTTAAGAATTGAACTTTGATTAAATCTTCCTTGAACCATCATACAGAAAGGACACTTACTCAAAAGGGGAGAAGAATCCGATATTGGATCAGAACACTTTCATCTAAAACCCGGTTATTGTGTGCATTCGTTCCATCTCTAAATCATATCGACTTCCGGAATCGGCCGTAACAGGTTATATAAATATCTTAACTTCAAAAGCATCCAGGACATTGCCTCGCTGCCAGTCAGGCGTCCATAGCCCCGACGAGGTTATCGCTACAATTGTCACGAATATTGCTCCACTGCCGGCCGGGCGTCTATAGCCCCGGTGGAGTTACTCGTATGTTCCCAAAACCAATATTTCATAATATATTTCATTTTTCATTTCTCATTTTTTGTTTTTCTTTTCAGATTTTCTTTTAAGCACATTTTCTTTTCATCATTCGATTTCTCCGTCAATTCCTTGATTGGCTGGCAGGCAATGAAGCCTCCAATGGGTTTGAGAATTGCAGTGGCGCTGAAGCAAGATGTAAGATTTTCACCTGCCAAAACCTTTCCCAAGAAACCAAAACGACTTAGAATGGAGATAGGTAAGATTTTTAAGGTCTTTAGACTCATGTGTTAAGACACAATAGCGGGTTAATCTCCCGAGACGAGTTCAATCTCTAACTGGATGATAACAAGAGGAAAACAAACCCTAGTCCTTTTCAAAAATTTATGCAAATTCCAGTGAAAGGAACCACGTTGTGAAAGTTAAAACATCATCACCTCATCGCAACGGGAAAACCCTAAAATCCTTGCCCATTCCAAACCAAAACCACTTGAGCGGACAACTCAAGGGACGGAAACGCCAAACCAAAAACCCAAAGGGCAACAAACCAAAACCAAAACAAAGGAAAACAGAAAAGCAAACGGAAAGCAAACAAACAGGAAAGCAAATCTAATCTAACTATATTACAAGGTAGGCTCTCAGAGAGAACCTAGGGTTGGAAATAATGCTTGAGGAATCTCCCATCATCTGGCAACGAGATATCCCCTCTTGTTCTTGTTCGTAACTTAAATGCATCATCTCCCAAGATCTCAGAATTTTGACCAGGGTCCAACCATGATTTGTTGATCCATCTGTTCATGACCCTTTGATGCTTGGTGAAACTTCCCAGAGTTTCATCTCTTTTCTCCTCCAAGCGCGTTAACTGAGATAGCCTTGTTTGAATCTGGTCCTCTCCCCAATTGACTTCTTCACATTCTTCCTCTAAAGTGACTTGTGGAATCATCTCCGGGACTTGCTCTGAGGAGGTCTTACCCATGGCACCTGTGTTCTCCGAATAGAAAGCTTCGTAAATGGGTAACGATAAGTCCTTGATGGGGTCATTTTCTATCTCTTGCTTTACATCTTTCAACACAGAATTTCTGAAAGTCCCTTCATTCTCATTCCTACTTGAATCATTTTCAATCAACACTTCGGTGAAGGCAGGCGTATTTTCTAAAAACGTCTCTCCTTCCGAGCTTTGCAACGTGAGGACTTCTTTCCTAACAGGCTTGTATGAACCCAAATCAGTTTCCACGAACAAGATATCACTGTTTTCGCCACACTCTGTGATCATCAATTTGAGCCGCGGTGTACTTTCAATTTTTATCTGATTTGGAACTCCCTTCCAAGGCAACCACATGTGGGAGAAGTCAGTCGCAATGTATCCATTCAATTTTCTGGACCAATCTCTGCTCAATAGCATGCCATAACCATCTGGTATATCCACAACTGATATGTCGATGCGACTCTGAATTCTGGGGTCCGCCGCTAGCTGCATATGAATACCATTTAATTCCCCTACAACTGGAACTTCAGTTTTATCCAGCTGAGTTACTTTCTTGTTGGTCTGGAGCGGAATTATACCTAACGCCTGACATACCTTCAAAGGCATGACATTACTTGATGCACCGGAATCAATCAAACAATTGTGTAGTAACTTTCCAAAAATTCTAACTGAGACCAGAAACGGGGCTGGCTCACCCCTCCCTTGATAAAATACCACTGGCTTCCTCTTTTCTTCTACTGAAGCATTCTTCTTTTCATCTTTTCTGTCCACTGAAATTTGATTGTCTTGAACAACCTGCCTTGGATTCAGCGTTTGCTCTTGTTTTTGCTTTTGCTCCGCAGGAATATTGAACCGTTTCTTTTTATCTTCGATCCATGACCTTTCAGGAGCGTTCGAAGAACCTTGTACCATACCTATGAAATTCTGAGGCTGTTGTGGAGCTTCCCATGTGTCAAATGGAGCGTGAGGCACTTCTTCTACCATATTTGCACTCGGCACAGGACGAGACTGTGTAACAACAGGAGGATTCCTTGATGCACTGTTTGCTTCTTGTGATGTACTCCTCGCAACGGGCGTTTCATACACACTTCTCAGAACTGTATCCCTGACCTCTGAAATCTTCATTAGCTCGTGTAAGGGGAGACTAACCTTCATCCTTTTGAATTCTTCTAACACATAGGAGCCAAGTCTTTTCACGTCCTCTCTAGGAAGACTTTCCTTTTGTCTCTGCTCAGCTTGATGAATTGGCTGCTGAATAACTGGTTGTCCTCCTCCGCCTTGCGTTACATTCTGCCGCCTGTACTCTGGAGAATCTCTAGGCAAACCCGGATTATTGCTCGCGTTGGGGTGCGGCGGAGTTGTAAAATTATTAGGAGGTATTGATGATGTCAGTGGCTCTTTCTGATGATAATTCCTTTGATAAACTTTAGGTGTCGCTCCTCCGGATGTTTGAAAAGCTTGTACCTCCCTACTTCCTTCCACCAAGACACTGTTGTTGAGAGGCGGAAAAATATAACCATCTCTATAAAGAGGCTCTTCCGGTGATGCATACGTGGCGTGAACTTCTGACGGTATTTGAAACTCTGGCATCCCCACGGGAGCGTTTGATGAAGCTGATGGAAATTGGTGATTAACTGGTGGGGGCGTATAACTCTGAAACTCAAGCGGGACATTGTAATCTTCTATTATCAATGCTTGATCATATCTAGGTGCTGGGACTAATTCATAACCTGTAATTGGAGGATTTTTTGTGGCCCCTGTATCACTTGCTTCACCTTTGAGAATACCTGCCACAACTTGGAATTCGTGGCACTGAAGTTCAGAGTGCTGGTTCGTGTTATGTAACCCACACCATCCTGACGAGGCAGTTTCGGCCATATAAATTCTATCTGCAGGACGATTTTCGGGAGGTGGCGGATTGTCCAATGGCGATGGGACACCTCCATTGTTGGGCCCAGTATTCCAGGACCTCCTCTGAAATCCTTGATTGTTATTTCTATACCCATGACTGTTTTCATGACTATATCCTTGATGGGTATCTTGATGACTTGGAGGATTATGCTGATATCCTCGATTAACACCTTGGTGTGCCTGATAATTTCGTGGCATAGCTTGTGTCTGATTATTTTGACTTTTGAGGTGAGTCACCTCAGCTGACAGCCTCTTCACTTGTTCTATCAAATCTTTCATTTCATCTTTCTCCTCTGAAGTTTTCACTGGTGGCACTGTGTTTTGGAGATAAACAGGCTGTGGGACTTGCGTCTGGGACAAAGGCATCCCAGGATGGAGAACTAACTGACTTGATGGTGCTTGAACTTGATAAGCTGGCTGTGGAATTGCATTTAATGCCGGAACTTGTTGATTCCATGTTGAGCCGAACATTGGCATTTGATTGTTTGTCGTAGCCAGGCCGGTGTAGAGTACGGGCCCAGTTATATTCTGTCCTAAACCTTGACTTACTTCAACAGCTTTAGCGTAAGCTTGATTTATATTTGCTGGAGTGGGGTGAGATCTTACGAACATTGCAGTCAAAGGATCAAGTGCTGAATAGTAGCTTTCTCGAGCGTCATCAATGACATAAGGAGTGCGTAACCTATTGAGGGCCTTTTGGAATCTGTTGTTGAATGCATGAATGGGCTCTTTGTCTTGTCTTCTCACTTCTGCAAATTGACGATAAAGTTCTACAGGGGTGGCTGGTATACCAAACTTTCCGATGAAGGCTTCCTTCATCTGCTCCCATGTTCTTATAGACCCCACTGGTAGGTGAATAAACCAAAAATGAGCCTCTTCTCCCAAAGAATATGGGAATAGGCGGCAAGCTACGTCCGCATACCCAATCTGCCTATTGCGTAGGTGACCCTCAAACATCTTGATATGGTCCTCGGCCGTGTAGTTAACATCATTGGCAATGAACTTAGGACAAAAATTTTCAGGATTCTTTGGCATCTCATGGTAGTCTTGAAACTCTAGCGGAGATGGGTTGGTAACCAACCATGTAGCACCGTTTGGAGCAGGTTGACCTCCTTGCTGACCTCCTGGTTGACCTCCTGGTTGAGCCATTGCTTGATTTGGTAGTCGCCTTTGATACACAATCACTTGGGCTGGCTCTTGCACAACAGCTTGAACTTGTTTTGGCTGAGCAAACCTCGAAGCACTAGGTGGAGTTCTGAACAAACTTGAGATTTCTTCTCCGCTTTCTTCGCTTGAGTGAACTTCTTCGTTGGATAAGAATTCTTCACTTGACTTGACTTCTTTGCTTGAATAAACTTCTTTCTTCTTCCTTGATCTCGTAGGTAGCTCTAACTCCACAAAATCTTTATATGAACTGGGCGTAGACCTCAAGATTCTCTTCAACTTGTCTGGCGAAAACGAAGTGATACGATCCAGGATGTACTGCTTCTTTTAGTGGCTGCGCGCGAGATTCTTCAATCCTGAAAGAACACCATCTTGTTTCATGATAATCTTCTCCAATGGAACTCTTTGTGTACTTCAAACCCTTTCTACTTCAACACAACTGCATGCTGTAGCTGTTATTCGCATTCGCCCTCCTTCTAGCGCCAATTCTGTTGACGTGGTTTTTGAGACCGCACCAACACAGAATAAAGTCTCCCAACGGACGCTCTATCCTCTCTTGAACAAAGTATTCAACATGCTAAGATTGCGAGTAAGATCATGCTTTCAACTCCAAGGTTCCTTTAGTGCGAATAGGCTCAGTTTGGCTCGATGTGATATTGCTGGTATGTCAAGGGGACTTACACAATTGTTCGACGGCTAACAACAAACAGCAGACTAAGGGCTTTCGTGTGATTCAAATGATTTGGCGGGTAAGCACAAGTTTCCTAATTCTAACCGGAAATGAACTGAATTTAAAAGGGTGTAGGGCCTAAGAAGTTTATGTTCTATTCTAAATGCGGGATATGTGGAGCTTCATTTCGATAGACTTCAACCAGATTTCACCTAGCCTCCGTCGGACAGCCTCAGCAAAATCGGTGCAATCTTCAAGGGAAATAGCAAAAGATGTTCAAATTATGACTTAACATGCATACACCATCACAACGACGCATATAAACTTTATATAAATCCTGGCAAGTTAAACACAAAATAACCTCCAGGTCGATGCATGAAGGCGAGACTATCATCAACAAGCGCTAGTGGTATGGAATAGCGAAGCTATCTCAATAAAACACCACGCGAAGTAAAGCTACTTGCAATTTAATCTGCTTGGATACGAAAGGAAGAAGAAACCTTGCTAGCATTTCGGCCGAGGCAATTCCATCATCAATGAAAGATCTGGCTTATCATAAAATGTGTTTGCACAACAATCTCTTCAAAAGGTTTTCAAGGGAAAACTTTCTTTCTTCTCCAAATTATGCAAAATTGCTCTACAATGCTACACTATCTAGCTCTAATGCTCTCTCAATGTCTACTCTGATTCTAACGCCTCTACTCTAATGACATTACAAATGAGGGGGACTCCCCCTTTTATAGCTAGCCAAGTCCCAAAAGACGGCTAGGGTTACAATCAATAGAGTGGCCAAAATCGTGCCACCTCAGCCCTAAATAATATTGCCCTAAAAACCGCCACAGAAGAGAGTGGGGTAATAAATGCGCCATAATGTCCACCATCATCCTTCTAGAAGATTCCATTTGTAGACGCGTTCACACTGCTCTCGATCTTCTTTCTTGGCGTTGTTCTTTGATTTCTTCCACTTGAGGGTTTCATCCTTCTTTTCATCTTGAGCCTTGAAAATGTTTCTTCAACACTCAGCCATTTTCTTGCAAATTTTCCTCCTTCGAGATTGAAACTTGTAACTTTATCTTCCTTCGAAGGTTGTGATATCATCGTGCTTCACCACTTCCCGACATCGTGCTCTGGCTTCAACGTTCCTCCTGCAAAGCAAGCGAGGAGAAGAGGTATTAGAATACTTCATGATATAAACTTAACTTACTTACCTGATTTTCATGCTTTGATCTCCAAGCGTTCATCGCCAACTTTGTGTTCAAGTTCATGCCTTAGACAAACTTCATCTTTGAGAAATTCATTTCACCTGCTGGAGCTCTGATAACCTCGATTTTATTCATTTCTGGCTCAAGTAAACTATCCTCACGAAGGATTGAAGCAAATTCACCTAGGCGGTTTCTTTCAAATTCATCGTCTGGAGGATCTTACCTTGAAAACACATTTTCTTCATTTTTGCCTTAGAAAATTTTCAAATTTCCCTTAGGAAATACATCAACCTGGTGCCCACTTAAAATCTTCATCCCAAAATTCTCGACAAGCTGTGGAAGACCTTAAAATCAACTTCTCATCGATAATCTTCAATACCCAGAAGAAAATTTTCTCCAGAACGCATCGAACCCAAGGGTGCACAACGAACGGGTTCATTGAATTTTGAACCTTAGAAAATATTCCTTCAACAATTTAAATCCGTTCTTCGCATCTGCTCTGAGAATTTTGCTCTGACTTGGAAAATTTTATTCCTGCACTGCCAACATCTTTTGACTTCATCACTGGCAAAATTCACTCGGACTTCAGGAAAAAGATTTTATCACTTCATCATACTTAGGCGTTTTTCCCCAAGGAAGAAAATATTGCCTTAGAAAAATTTTAAATCACTTTGAAAATTTTGCCTTAGGAAATTTTATATCCAGCTCGATCAATTTTGCCTGTGAAAAAAATACCAACTTCACTCAGAAAATTTTCTTGAAGGCGCCTAGCATATTTTATTTTTCTAGCCATCTTGGATTTTATTTCACACTTGGGAAAATATTCATTTGAAGTCCCAACGCCTTAGAGAAATTTTTAACACTTAGGCAATATTTCACTTTCTACTTGAGGCGCCTAGCACTTGCCATTTCATTCCCACCACCTTCAAATATTTTCTAACACATACCACACCTTAGAAATATTTCCATCCTCTTTGGCAATATTTTATTTTCACTTCAGGTGCATGTCATGGAGAACATTACTACGCCTAGCACTTATCTTTTCACCCTCAATACTTCACTTTTAGGCGCGCCTAACAATTTTATCCTTTAACTTCACTTTCACATCCTTTATTCACCTTTTATTGACTTCAGCTTGAGCGCATTTCTCATACTCAGGAGGATGAAGACTTTATTTCAACGCCCTCTTTGACTTTCTCCTCTTCTTGGCGCATTTGAGGGGGTGAGAGGGATGGGCGCATTTGGCATGTAGTGGTGGATGAAAACTTTCAAGCGCCATCAACAAGTGTCCTCATATCTCCCACGTTTTTGTCCTTACATGCTCCTTTTTGGGCGCATTTTGCCTATGCAGCAGGATGAACTTGTTGACCAGCTTGACCTTCTTTTAAATCTTTGACCCCCTTTCCTTGCATGGGCGCAAATGGCACATAGAGGA
>VDFB02077475.1:0-12935 GCA_007258455.2 Sequoia sempervirens
GAGTTTGATTTGAATCCTAGTTGGAGACTTTCACCAGTTCCGTTAAATGGTATTAATTATGTAGCATGGTCTAGAGTTGTTACTCTATCGCTTGGTGGCAAGAAAAAATTTGGTTTTGTTAATGGTGATAAAAAGTGTCCTCAAAATACTGAATTGGGATATGAGGATTGGATATCCAATGATCAGCTTGTTCGATCATGGTTACTCAATTCGATGGAAACTCATATTGCCGAAATTTTTACTTTTTCTAATTCAGCAAAAGAACTGTGGGATTCAATCGCTGAATTATATGGGAACCAAAATAATGCTGCCCGTATTTTTGAACTCACCCTTGAAATTGCTACAGCCCAACAAGGTGAGAAAACCTTTAGTGAACACCTTGGGAATCTTAAAAAACTGTGGGACGAATTGAACCTGTATCGTCCACATACCACTGATGCCCAAACTCTTTTGAAACGAGCTGAGGAGGATAAAATTTTCTCACTACTTCGTAGCCTAAAACCTGAGTATGAATACATAAGGCGCAATCTTCTGATGGATGCCACATTACCCACTCTTGCTGGTGTTTGTGCTATTATTCAGCGAGAGGAAACTCGAAGAAAGACTATGAGCTCACAATCCAAAACTTCAACAGAGAAGATTGAATCTAATGTTCTTTTGGCTGAAAAGGATGATAAAAGAAAGCCTCACTTTTCCGACAAAAACAGGAATGTTTCTCGCTACAAGGGTAAGAAGGAACTCTATCAATGTGATCACTGCAAGAAAACTGGGCACACCAAGGATCGCTGCTGGGAATTACATCCTCATCTCAAATCTGAATATAAGGGTCGAAAGGATCATGCTGCTGTAGCCGAGACTTCTTTTTCAATCAATCAGTTGGGTCATCTTCTTCAACAACTCAGTAAGACTGTCTCTTCTGGCAATAGTCTGTCCACTTCCTCTCACGTGTCAGGTAATCTTCATGCTTATCTTACTTCCAATTCCAAAATTAATTCCTGGATTATTGATTCTGGAGCTACAAATCATATGGCATTTTTTCCTTCTTCAGTAACCAATTTTATTCTGAAAACTGATAAGCATGATATCTCTATTGCAAATGGAACTACTGTTTCAGCCTTAGGAAGTGGTAAAATTAGTTTCTTTTCTCATAATGCTCCATCTGATGCTCTGGTTGTTCCATCCTTCCCTGTTCAACTTATGTCTATTGGAAAAATTACTAATTCTTTAAATTGTGATGTCATATTTTCTCCAACATCTGTCATCTTTCAGGATCGAAAGTCAAAGAAGACGATTGGTAAAGGAACATACTCACATGGACTTTATTTTCTAAACTCCCTCAATAAGGCGTATCATGCCAGTGGTGTAATTGAAAGTCACACTTTACATAAATGGCTTGGACATCCATCCAACCATATCTTGTCAAGACTTTGTCCCTCTACTTCTGTTGATTCCGATGTCTGTGATGTTTGTCAGTTTTCTAAACAAACGCGTTTACCTTTTGTCAATTTGTCTTCTATGTCTACTGAGTTGTTTGAATTAGTTCACTCCGACTTATGGGGACCTGCGCCTATTGATTCTTATGATGGATATAAATATTTTGTGTTGTTCATTGATGATTTTTCTCGTGCTACCTGGTTATACTTGTTAAAATAAAAAATTGAAGTGACTTCTGTCTTCAAAGATTTTCATACTATGGTATTTAATCAGTTTGGTGCTAAAATTAAAACTTTTAGGTCTGATAATGGTACAAAATATGTTAAAGGATCTTTTTCAGAATATCTTCAAAGCCAAGGCATTATTCATCAAACAAGTTGTGTTGGAACTCTAGAACAAAATGGGGTGGCCGAAAGAAAGAATCGACACATCCTTGAAACTGCACGGGCCCTTATGTTTCAAACAAAGGTCCCAAAACAATATTGGTCTCATGGTGTATTGACCGCTGCATATTTGATCAACCGTCTTCCCAGCCGTGTTATTAAGTTCAAGTCACCATTGGAGATACTCAAAAATAGGACACCTGACATCTCACACTTGAGGGTATTCGGATGTGTCTATTATGTGCACCAGCAAGCAATACACAGAGATAAGTTAGAAGCTCGCTCTACTCGGTGTGTATTTTTTGGGTATTCTTCCACTAAGAAAGGGTACATATGTTATGATCCAGTCACTCGTAAAATTGTTGTTTCATGTGATGTACATTTTGTGGAGTCTGAATCTTTTTTTCAAGCTTGTGTTGAATCTGGGAGTTGGTCACAGGGGGAGTCTTTGTCTAACTCGGTCCCGCTTCCTACAGTTACCAATGAGGATGTTGCTACTGATCAAGATGCAAAAATTACTGAAGCAACCCCAATCCCCACATTACCTCCAGCTACTCGACGATCGAGTAGAGAAACTCGCCCTCCAGAGAGAATGAAAGATTTCTTCACTTATCATGCTACATCTTATCCTATACAGGAACACCTGTCTTATAATAATATTTCTCAGTCTCACCTAGCTTTCTTGAGTACTGTTGATCATAATCAAGAACCTAAGACTTTTCAAGAAGCTAACTCCATTGCAGTTTGGAGGAAGTCTATGCAAGACGAGCTACAAGCTCTAGATGACAATAAAACATGGGAGATTGTTAAGCTACCTCCAGGAAGGAAAACTGTCAGATGTCGTTGGGTGTACAAAAATAAATACAACAGTGATGGTTCCTTAGAATGCCATAAGGCCAGACTTGTTGTTAGAGGGTTCACACAAACATATGGAGTAGATTACCAGGAAAATTTTGCGCCTGTTGCAAAGATGAACACATTCCGTGTCCTCATTTCTCTTGCAGTAAATCAAGACTGGAAATTGTTTCAAATGGATGTCAAAAATGCATTCTTGCACGGTGATCTTAAAGAAGAAGTTTACATGAGCATCCCACCTGGGCATCCGCAAGAGGCCAAGTTTGGTTTAGTGTGTAAGTTAAAAAAGGCAATCTACGGGCTTAAACAATCTCCATGGGCCTGGTATGCTAAGCTTAGTTCTGTCCTTATGATGAATGGGCTGAAACGGAGTAATGCAGATCCTTCTCTGTTTGTTAAAAGAGGTAACTCCGGTATTGTTGTTGTTTTGATTTATGTTGATGATATAGTCATTACTGGTGATGATCAAAATGCAATTTCTAAGCTAAAGATTCTACTACACAATAGATTTTCCATTAAAGATTTGGGAACTTTGAAGTACTTTCTAGGATTAGAAATTGCCTACTCAAAAAGCGGCATCTTTCTTAATCAACGAAAGTATGTGTTGGATCTGTTACAAGAAACAGGTAAATTTGGAATCAAGCCATTAGATACGCCAACGAATAGCGGAGGAAAATTGGATGATACTGGTGCATTGTTGTCTGATATTGGTCAGTTTCAGAGGTTGGTCGGTAGGTTAATCTATTTAACCATTACTCGACCTGACCTTTCTTATGCAGTTAGTTTGGTAAGTCGTTTCATGCATGCTCCCAAGGCTCAACATATGCATGTCGTTACCAGAATTTTACAGTATCTGAAAGGGTCACCAGGAAAAGGTATATGGATGCGTAAGACTGGTCATAATTCTATTACTGCCTATACTGATGCTGATTGGGCAAGGTGTCCCATTGATCAAAGGTCTACAACTGGATATTGTACTTTTGTTGGAGGTAACTTGGTCACATGGAAAAGTAAAAAACAGAGTGTTGTTGCTCGTTCAAGTGTTGAAGCAAAATATAGAGCAATGGCATCAACTACCAGTGAAATTATATGGCTTCGAGCTCTATTGCAGGACCTTGGTTATGGTTCATCTCTACCAACTCAATTATTCTGTGATAATCAGGCTGCTATGCATATCACTTCAAATCCAGTGTTTCATGAGCGAACTAAACATATTGAAGTCGACTGCCATTTTGTTAGAGAGAATGTGCAAGCCAATGTCATCCGCACGACCTTTGTCTGTACAACTCAACAATTGGCGGATATATTTACAAAAGGTCTTCCAGCTCTCAAGTTTCAAGAAATATTGTCCAAGTTGGGCTCTATTGACATTTTCGCACCAACTTGAGGGGGAGTGTTGGAGAAGAGAGATTTACGGGATTTGTTTCTATCTGTAGATTGTTATTTATGGAGAGTGCATAATTTGTGGGATTCGTCTTAATCTATGCCTTCTTTTGCTGTCACTAATTAAGGCTGATGTATCTCTATATATGTAGAGTTGTTGTAATCTCCATTAACACAACTATGAATAATAACACCCTCTCTCCCTTCTCGGTGGATGTTAGCAGGCTATGATCGAATACATACATCAACTTCTTGCTGACTTTTTCATCATCGGACTTGTACAGAATCTACTGACCTTACGGTGGCGGTTGAGCGTTTATCTCTGCACAGGCCCAAGCTTTCCAACATTCTTTCCAAAATAAAATAAATTTTTAAAGCACCTACGCTTCTATTGCAGTGTAATAATTGACAAGGGCAACACAGTTTATGCTGTGATGGTGCAATATTAAAATATTTGGAGCATGAGTTAATGTGGAGAGGTCAAGGATGTTGCAATCTCATCTTAGACAGATTTCTTCCCTAATCCGTACTGCGCAGGAATTTAGTAACACATCTCAATCGGTCAATTCAAGCAAGCCTGGATCATATAATAAATCTCATTTATTAGTTGGTAATGTGAGTTATCAACAGCCTTAAATCTCATTTATTGGTTGGTTGGTAATGTGAGTTATCAACAGCATGTGTACTGTGTAGGCGTGAGGGTTGGGTTATCTATTTTGGTGGGGAATGCCACCAACTCTGTGTGGGAAAAAAAATAAAAATTAATATTAGAGTCTGTCGTAATCCTAAACAATATACAGTTTTATTTCATTTCTTTACCATCTATGAACTAGCAATGGCACCTTGGTGTGCAATGGGTACGCCGAAGAGTTGTGGAAGGTCAAATAGAGCAGATTATTGTTATGAAGTGGATTGAATTGCATGTCAATTTTGTTATGAAAGTTTGTTTTATGTGAAAGTTGTTATGAAAGTTATTTTTATTGGTTGACCAAACTGTTTGACAGAATGCCTCAAAGAGATGTCCAGTCATGCAAAGCAATGATTTCAAGAAAAGCAGAAAATCATTAATTCTGGAGAAGAAACATAGCTAGGGAAGAATGGCTACTCATGAGTCAATGACTGTTGTTTTATGGGCCTCGAAACCAGATATCTGTTGGAGAGAAATTACAAGTAAATAATGAAGTTTGGAGAACCTGTGGGATAGAATTTAGTTAAGACAGTTTCAGAGCATACAATTCTTAATTCTACTTTTGACTCTATATAAAATTCATCATGTAATATTGTTCGTGTGGATTCAATAGAATGGCTAAAGCAGATTGCTTATGCAGTCTAGCTGGAAGACTTGCAAAATGCTTATAACAGGCTACTGGTAAGAGTGTGAGTAAGCCCAAACCCTGACTTTGAGAATGCATGTTTTGAATAATGGATAGAGGGACAGTCCCTCCTATTGTCTATGTAATGAAGCTATTGCATTATATAAGCAGTTCTCTGTCCCATGTATGACAAAGACTAGTCATCTTATGTTGGAGGATTAGAGTTGATGAATTAGCTTGATATGTTGTATCATTTGGTTCTCAACCCCATAGTAATTACTGAATTTTTTGATTTGACACCAATACCTAGAGGAAAAAAAGAAGCTGGGTTCTGATACCAGTTTGGAGTCTAAATTCATGAATAATTTTGTTAGGGATTAATCAAGTTCATGTTTCAATTGTACACCAATTTATCTATTACTTACAGGAAATCGAGTAGCTTGAGTTCTGATACTGGTTTGAATTTTTTGGAGAATTGATTTCCCGTTTTACTTCCCACCATCTAAGATTTTTTCATTTTGCGCCACTTCAGACCATTTGGAGTAGCCGGTTTCCTTAAGAACTAAAAAGCGTGTGATGTGTGGTCAAGGAGTTGGGGGCCTAGTGAAGGTGTGCTTAAGCAACTCCACAAAACCAATTCCACAGCAACAACAAAAAGAGTTAATACTTGACACAAATTAATATTTCAAGAAACTCACACATTATAATTTGTTTTGAACTGCGCAACCTGTGGTAGGCATCAAATCGAGGAGGTTCAAACAACAACACTTGCAACAGGAATGCAGCCCAGAAGCAGGGCTTTACAACTAACTAAGAAATTCTCAACACTCAGCCTGGACGTCATCATCCTATGATGTCTAGCAGTAAAGACATTCTAGCTTCTTCATATAACCTTTTGGCCCTCTTCTATACCTGTTCCTTCTACCTGCCTCCTGATTCACATACGTATGTATTACCTAATAACAGACATCTGTCCATAAATTAGTAACTGCCGGTCAACAGCAGCTGCCTGTCAGAACAAGGCCACCGCCAGCAATAACATCCAAGCCAGCAATAGGACGAAATGCCCTGCAGAATGAAATAAACATCTGACAGCCAATAAAAGGTATATTCCATGATGCATGAAGGAAATACCCTAAGCAAATGCAACTGGCAAGGGTTATGCGAATTCTTTTTTGTTATTCATAGCTCTACAGAGGCTTCCAAAATTCACACCTATTGTTTAAGAAAATACCCCAACCGAATGGGGATGTTCGTTCAAGGAATGTCGTGATTACAGAATATGGGAGGAGCAGGCAAAGGCAGAAAGCCATTGTTGTTTATCATGAAATGCGAATGTAAGCTATTCCAACGAAAAAAACTGCTCTTGTAGGCATGTATGCCAAATGTGGCTCTATTGATATTCATGCCAAGTGTTTGAAAGAATTCCCTTAACATAAAGAGATGTAATTGCATGGAATGCTACGATTACAACATATAAAAAGCATGGGGACGTGGATGAGATGTTTAGTCTTGTCAGGCGCATGCCTAATCCCACCTCCGTCAGCATCATCACTTTACTTTCTACATTTCTGGATGCAGGCTTTCTGAAACAGAGCAAGCTCATTCATGGGTATGTTATCAGAATTGGATTTCATAAGGTTTCCGTCATGAATGCTCTAATAGATTTGTACCCTAAATTAGGCTGCATACAGATTGCTTTCTAGGTGTTTGACGAACTATCAGAGAATGAAAGAGATGTGGTGTCAGAGAGATTGTTGGGTTTGCATAAATTGGGAAGCCTGGAGAGGACTTGACTCTGTTCTTTCGGAGGCAGCAAACAGCTATACAACCTAACCGTGTCAATATACTCAATATTCTCCATTCAAATCTTGCTTCAATCTATTTATAACAAACGAGAAAGTAAATTTAAGTGACTTACCTACAGATTCTGTGCAAATTGTGTCGACCTGTCAATGATGCCAATGGGAGAAAATGGGCAGAGGTCGCTGGAAATTTTCAGGAAACCCCAAGTTGTCTATTGTTGCTGCTTAATCTTGCTGCTGCTTAATCTTGCTGCTTCAATCTATTAACAGTTAAGAGGCGGAAAGCATTAGCAGCAGGGGAAGGAGTAAAATATGGAGTGGAAACCATTAACGTCGAGAGAAATGCAACTTACCTCGGACAAATATCTGTTGCTGTCGCTGATAAAAAAGAAGATAAGGAAACTAGGGCAGATATTAATAGAGAGCAGATATTTTGGAAGGAGAGTTAATGCGACATTAAACACAAATACTTTTTGGACAGGGACTCCCGCATGGAGAGGAAGGAAGGCGGCGAACCATAGTTATTGTGTAGCAGTGCCAACACATTGAACGCAACCTACCTTGCCATTGAAACGATCGACGGTTGTGGATAGATGGAGAACCTTGCCGAGAGCCTCTGTGCTTTCCAACCGTCAACGGTCAAAATGAGCTTCGAAAGCTCAAAGAGTGACACGTTACCAACACATTGAACGCAACCTACCTTGCCACTGAAACGATCAACGGCTGTGGATAGATGGAGAACCTTGCCGAGAGCCTCTGTGCTTTCCAACCGTGGATGGTCAAAATGAGCTTCGAAAGCTCAAAGAGTGACACGCCTTTGGCGTAATAAATGATGAGCAAACAACCTAAGTTTTCTATTAATTAAAATAAATAAATAAAAACTACAGACCATGTATGGCATTAGTGGATAGATGCCAAATTAAATTTGGACTTCTACCAAAAAAAAGAGTGGATGAATTTAGGGAGATGTTTAAATTCTCTAAAGTAATAAATTATTATTTCCTCCACTGAAAATTAATGCGAAAGATGGTGAGTGAAATTCTCTATGAATGAATGAAGATTTTTAACAACGTCCACGAGGCCAAACAGCCTATGGGACCCACTGATCAGCAGCAAAAGGGAACACAACAACAACCCGAAACAAAAACCATCGCCCAGCAATTACTTGATCTCCTTTTCTTTTTGAATCTTAGATCTTCTGCTATGTATTTTTATCAAGTAATCAACACTTTTTGATATTTTCTCTGCCTCAAACAGACTGTTTAGAGTGTCCACATTTAGAATCTCGAAATAATTGACCCGAATATCCGTATAAGCTGGACATTCCATGATGTAATGCCATTCCATCTCAACATGCTTTAAAGTACAAAACCTGCATATCCTATCTACCCATTCTTTTTTAGGTGTCGACCACCTACCCGTTTCACACCTCAGCTAGTGTGAACTAGTCCTTAGCTAAGCAATTAGCATTTTGGCTTTCCATTTTATATCTACTCTATGGATATGTCGCATTTTGATTTCCTTGTGTTGTTTGGGCGTTATCTATGTTGATATCCCATTTACTCAGCCACTTGTTATTTTGCTTCATCCACGTGCTCTTCCTTCTACTTAACATCTCTCTTGTTGCCATTTTGGGCCAACAGGACAGCTCCATGTTCTCTAGCCTCTTTAGATAACTTAGCAAACGAATCATAGCCGATGCCTCCACAGGTAGGGCCCCAGCTTCAGCTAAGACAATCTCATAGGGAACAAACGATTTTATTTTGAGGCTACTTGTGATTAGATGTTTTTGCAACCTTTCAATTTGTCTCAATTTCATTGATGAAGTATTGCCACCCCAAACTTCACAACCATAAAGAACCATCGGCACCACTAACAACCCAAAGAGAGTTTTCTTAGTTTCTCAATCCCATAATTCAGCACTCCTACATCTGTTTTGCAAAGAGTACAAAGCTTTCCATCCACCTTGGATCTTTTTTGCTCTACAAGTCTCCCAACTAAGTTTATAACGAAATTCAAGGCCAAGGTACTTATAATCACTAACCACTTGTAAGGGACTGCCTTTGAAGACAAATTATGTAACTTCCTTCTTTCTCTTCAAGGTAAATATCATAACCTTAGTTTTGTTGGTGTTCACCTGCATCCCAACCTCTTGACAAAATAATTCAAGAGCTTTCAAGCGATCCCTCAAATCCTACATTGTTTTTTCCTTTAGAACAAGATCATTGGCATATAGAAGTAATTTTATAACATAATTGGTCAATTCAACTCCTCCCCCACCAAAATTGTCTAACCATTCTTCTAATTTGTCAATATACAACCCAAATAAAGTAGGTGAGAAAGGGTAGCCCTGTTTGATGCCAATGCCACTTCCAAAACATTCTGACATTCCCTATTTAGTTATAATTTTAGCTTGAACCTGATTATATAATCTATGAATAGCAGCCCTGTGCTTTTTTGGGATTCCCAACTCTTCCATTCTAGACCATAGCTTGCTTCTAGGAACCGTGTCAAACGCTTTCTTGAAGTCTACGAAGCAACAAAAGACCTCACCATCTTGTCTATCCCAAACTTTTTCAATCAAGTGTCTAAGAGTAATGCAGTGGCCAATGGTAGAGTGTTTTGGTCTAAAGCCCGCTTGACCTTTTTCCCTCTTTCCCTCTTTTTCTGCCCAACTACTAATCCGATGCTCCACCATGCTCCCAAAAAGTTTTCCAAATAGTAGGTTGATCATTATAGTGCGGTAATTTGAGAGGTTGTTGATATCCCCACTTTTGTGCAAGGGGATGACAACATTTGCAATACAAAAAGAAATAATATCAACATTAAATTCAATAATTCAGTCTTCCCCAGATCGTGGATATTTTGCAAGAGGTAATAACTAAATTCAAAGCAGTACAAATCTACCGCCGATGACTGTTATAATAACACTCTGGCGAACACCCCCACAATCTACTTAACCTTACAAACTATATTTTTTTATCAGTTTCTTTCAACTGCACACAGAAAAAAAATAGAAATATTTGCCACGTCCAATCTCCATGGCCGGCACTCATGATAGTAAATATATATTTTTTCATTTAGTTTATGTATGGTTTTCCATTGGAGACATCCTCTCAGTATTCAATTATATATGCATTTGATGTTTCGTCATTTCCTTTGTAGATAGTATTTTAGGGTTAGGGTTTCGAAACAAACTTTTCTAATGTAAGAAAAATCCACGATTAATATGTAAATTTATTATAAACTCATTCGCATAGCCTTAAGGATTCTTCAACTCATTTGAATAATCCCCAAATAAAAGGAAAGAGGATACCTATATCCCACTCCCTTAATAAACATCTTATTACTTTAAAGTAAGTATATGCATAAAGGTAAAGATTAAATATTTAATAAAGTATCTCTACCATTCCCTTTAAAAAGGAAATATAAATATATATATATATATATATATATATATATATAGATATTCAATTATTTATTTTAAGTTCTTTTAAAGTAAATTAAAATGTATAGGAAGTGATTTATTTAGTTGTAAAGAATAATTATAATTTTAAATTATTATATATTTAAGGGGTGAATGAATTTAAATAAACAATAATTAAATGAATGAATAAAATAATAATAATTTTTTTCTATTTTTTTTGGTTTTTGATGAACTAGTATCAACAATTATTTTATTAGTGATATTATGGATTGATGCACTAAGAATATTGATATTGTGGAACGACATAATTGAAGTTAATGTAAGTAATGGTGTTAGTGAGCAATACATTAATACTAAATGCCATTTATACGTTGGGATAAGTCGATGAAAGTAAATACAATCGATGTGGACATTATTAATGGTAGTAGTCAATATAGCAATATTATTAATATCAAGAGAAATGTCCACAACAATAATAAATGTATCTAGTAACATTAAATTAAATAGAATCTTGAAAATCTTACCATTAGTTTTAATATTGCCTCTATGGATGATATTATTATGAATAAGGGATTTGTGGGGTATTACTAGTGGTTCACTACCAGGTGTAACCTTGATTAATTCATTAAACGAAAATATTGAGTAAAAGCTAAGATAATGTTATAAACTTTTGGCTATTGAAAAATATTGAGTAATAAAATAATTCGACAATAGAGCGAGTCTCATAGAAAATTTTAAATCCTCATGGTATCAATACTATTATCAACATCACTTAAGATAAGGAGAAAAAAAAAATAATATAACCTAACTCAATTGAAAGAAACATTATTATCATAAATACCATACTTACTATGGAAGATTCTTAGTCAAGTAAATACTAACATTGCTTCTTTTTGTTATATATTAACATATGAGTTATTTCTTATTCAATATAGTATCATTGGATAGTGATAAAATTTAGCAACTAGGTAATGCTATGGTGGCATGATGTGCAAGATATGTCGAGTGAGTTAGCCACATTAAAAGTGGGCATGACAATTATAGCATTAAATAACCCAATGATTGATTAAAAAAAAATTGGTTGCATTTCCTAGTGAAATTCTTTTGGGCATGACATCTCCAAGATAGTCATGTGACCACATAATAGATAAGATTGCATCTCTGCAAACTCAAGGTTTACCGGATCACTGACCACCAAAGCTTCTTGTGCTTCCTTCAATGCACTCAACATTGTTTCCATCTTCAGACCAATTAGGCCTCTAAGATCACATGCTCTTCCTACAATTCTATCATTAGCATGCTTCAAACTCTTTATCTTGTCAAGTTGGAATATAACCTAACCTTCTTGCTTTCCAACAAAAATAGTTAAAGGATCAAAGGCATCAGAAATAGCAGCTAACTATTTCACATGATCCTTAACCTTTTTCTCATTGTCGTCAGTAAATTTAGACAAAGACAAACATGACTTATAGATCTTTCCTCCTTCTGATAAAGCACTTTGAACATCTACACATAGGTGGCTAATAATGATTTTTCATTAGCAATCATGCACTTTAGCCTATTAAACCTTTTATCATCAAATTCCTTTTATACCTTGACCATTGCTGACTTCTCAGGGGACTCAAAATGAGTACTTACAGAATTAATAAGCTTCTTTAATTCACCGAAGGGAGAACTGGATGGATCCTTAACATGAGTAGGCATGATTCTCTCCAGAATACCAGATGCAAGACTCAATAGCTCACTATCCTCAATGTGAGACTTCAACAATTCTTCCCTAGCTTTCGCCTACGCAAATGATGCAACTTTCAATTTCTGAATCAGAGACAAAGTAGACAAATTAATAGGACCTTCACCCAATTCAAGGTCAAACTCTTCATATTGCACTTCCAAAAACTTCTTCACTGCCTTTGCAGTGTCTCTTGCTTCCACAAGGACTTCCTTTGCTTCAACCCTCTTTTCTTCAATCACTATTTCTTCAACTACAAATTCTTGATTACCTTTTGGAATCTCAACTTCTTCAACTGACATCTCCTTTTCTTCAACTGACACAACTTCAGGAGCTTCAATCTCCATAGATATTTCTGTATCATGCACACCAAGAGGAATCTGAGTGTCCTCAACTGTATCTTCCTTTACCTCTTCATCTACCAGGCCAGATGAAATATCTTCAACATGCACTTCTTCAGAGACAACATTGATTCTGTTCTTTAACAAAACTTCCTTTAGAATTCTTTTAGTTTCTTTTTCTACCTCTTCAGTTCGACCAATCATAAGCTTGTTTACTCTTGTTTTGCTCTTGAAATCCCTCTTAGCTTCATTTAGGATTGACTTC
>VDFB02077477.1:0-62172 GCA_007258455.2 Sequoia sempervirens
GTTATTTTGTGAGGATACTACCTATGCAACAGGTACACCACTCTGTTGCTCATTGAAAACGAGCAAAGTATATAATGGAAACTATAGACATAACAAGTCAACGTGAGCATTTCCAGGTTTAAAGCCAGTAAGATCATTAATAAGATGAAGAACTATTTGTCAATTTTTTTAATGCCTCACTCCATATTTTCTAGTGGAAAACATGGAATCCATCAAGATGATTGAATTATGTGAGTGGCAAACCATCGTATCCAACATCCATGGAGTCTGAACCCCAATAATGAAAGGTGTATCATTCCCATGGGGTCGTTGAAAGTAGAAGTTGTCAAATTCCTCTCCATTCTACATTATGATACTTGTTGAATCGAATTTGTGTTTCTATGTGTGAATAAAACACACCTTTCGCCAAGCATTCATTAGATCTTTTCTTGTAAGGAATTCATTTCTCTTCAACATCATGCCACAAAAGATAGGATCATTGACGTGTTTATCCATTATTACATTGGCACTCACATCCATGAGAAAAAGGCTTTCAATATATCTTTTGCATTTTATAAATAGATTAGGGGAAAACATGGAACACCTATCTCCACTTGTGTCGCCAATGCAATGGAAAAATTCACCATTTTTATCGACATGGAACATTTATTTGTAGAGGAGATAGGTAATATTGGGTCTGTCGTGCATAACCTTTATAATGAAGTGGCATTGACAACCTCACTTTTGTATAAACCTTCTTTTTTTCTTCTATGGTGGAGGCCAATCTCTATGGTGTTCAAAACCATATGCACACCAATAGTTGTAAAGAAAGAATCATCTCATCATCTTGAAACAAGAGAGAGTAAAATATCATGTGACCATATAAATGAATGTTGAAAGATACAAACCTACGCCACATAATTGTTTTGCCATAATTTTTGTCATCGACGAGACACATGATGGTACATTGTCTTTTTTTTTGGTAGAAATTTAGTTTCAAAACCTTCAACCAACATTTCACCATGAATGAAATCATCAAGTCTGGTACGAGGAATTGTTGTGACAAGGTCAAGGACCCCATCCTCCTCAATGTGAATAGGAGTCCAATGTAAATCGGAAGAGGAAAAAGGAGATCCTCCATCCCATACATCTTGCACCTCCAAATAGTCTTCCTTCTTCCATTTCACATCTCTCCCCATTCTAAGAAAGGACAAAATTGGACAAAAATTTAAAATTAGAGTGGGTTGTGTCAAGAAAAAGAAAGAAATATTAATTGAATGTAAATAAAATGTGCTTGCATTGTTGCCACCAACGTGAAACTAATAGGAGGTTGTCAACTTCAACTAAGGGAAATTAAAGGTGATAGATTGAATCAAGCTACACATAAAATATAAAACAAACATGGGTTGGAAATCAGACTGTCTATCTCAACGTACAAGTGGACATAGACAACAACAACACAATCCCAATCATACATGGACATTCAAGGAGGATTCCATTTTAGGTGTGTCACACAAACTTGTTTTACCTGAAGAGGAATGTTGTGAAAACCAACCATCGTTTTCAAGTAAACTTGTGTTGTTTGAGTAAGAACATGATGAGTGGTTCAACTTGCAACTTTGTATGTGACGTGCGAGTGTAATGTGCATAATAGTATGTAAAAAAAAAGTGCATCCACTACTGCTAGCAACACCAAAATGATAACACGTTTGTTGCATTTGTTCACAAAATAATGAATTAGTAATGGAGAGAATGAGGAAAGGTATAAAGGTGCAAAATGTCCTATCAACCATGATGTAAGCCAATGCAGGTTGGAAAACACACTACGTAGTTGAACCTCCAAGTGGACATAAAGATCGCAAGTAAAATCACAACCCCACATATAAATATAACTAAGATTTCAGAGTATATGGGGTGTACAAATCTCTTTTACCTGAGGAGGCATGTTGTGATATTCAACCTTATGTTTGGGGTGACTTAACATGAGCAACAAAAGCACATCTAGAAATTCATAAAATAAACAAGTGAAGGTTGAACCACACAATGAGTGGTTCAACCTACAACTTTGTATGTGGCGTGCGAGTGTAACGTGCATATTAGTATGTAATTACTTCTACAGTTGCAACAACATATGTATTATTTTAGGAAGATACATTGGTTGTGGTGTGTGTGTATGTTTTAAAGGAGAGGAAAGGTTAGAGGGCAACCAAAACCTTTGATGACAATCTTGCATGTAAAAAAAAGTGCATCCATTGCTGCCAGCAATGCCAAAATGATAACAAGTTTGTTGTATTTGTTGAAAAAATAATGAATCAATAATGGAGAGAATGAGGAAAGGTAGAAAGGTGTAAAATTTCCTATCAACCATGATGTAAACTAATGCAGATTGGGAAATACATCGTGTAGTTGAACCTCCAAGTGGACAAAAAGACCGCAAGTAAATTTGCAACCCCGCATATAAATATAACTAAGATTTCAAAGTATATGGGTGTACAAACCTCTTTTACCCAAGGAGGCATGTTGTGATATTCAACCTTCCATTTGGCATGACTTAACATGAGGAGAAAAAACACATCTAGCAACAAGTGAAGGTTGAATCACATAATGAGTGGTTTAACTTGCAACTTTTTCTGTGGCATAGGAGTGTAACGTACATAACAGTATGTAATTACTTCTACAATTGCAACAACAGATGTATTATTTTGGGAAGATACATTGGTTGTTGTGCGTGTGTATGTGTTAAAGGATAGGAAAGGTTAGAGGGCAACCAAAACCTTTGATGACAACCTTGTATGTAAAAAAAGTGCATCAATTGCCGCCAACAACGTTAAAATGATAACATGTTTTTTTGCATCTATTGACAAAAATATGAATCAGTAATGGAGAGAATGAGGAAAGGCAGAAAGGTGTAAAATGTCCTATCAAGCATGATGTAAGCGAATGCAAGTTGGAAAACACAACATGTAGTTGAACCTCCAAGTGGACATAAGGACCGTAAGTAAATTCGCGACCCCACTTATAAATATAACTAAGATTTCAGAGTATATGAGGTGTACAAACCTCTTTTACCTAAGGAGACATGTGGTGATATTCAACCTTCCATTTGGCATAACTTAACATGAGGAGAAAAAGCACATCTAGCAATTCATGAAATAAATAAGAGAAGGTTGAACCACATAATGATCGGTTCAACCTGCAACTTTATATGTGGCATAGAAGTGTAACGTGCATAACAATATGTAATTACTTCTACAATTGCAACAACAGACATATTATTTTGGGAAGATATGTTGGTTGTGGTGTGTGTGTATGTGTTAAAGGAGAGGAAAGGTTAGAGAGAAAACAAAACCTTTGATGACAACCTTGTATGTAAAAAAAAGTGCATCCATTGTTCTCATCAACGCTAAAATGATAACATGTTTGTTGCATCTATTGACTAAAATATGAATTAGTATTGAAGAGAATGAGGAAAAGCAGAAAGGTGTAAAATGTCCTATCAACCATGATGTAAGATGGTGTAGGTTGAAAATAACATGTAGTTGAACCTCCAAGTAGACATAAAGACCACAAGTAAATTCGTAACCCTACATGTAAATATAACTAATATTTCAAAGTATATGGGGTGTACAAACCCCTTTTACCTAAGGAGGCATGTTGTGATATTCAACCTTCCATTTGGGGTGACTTAACATGAGCAACAAAAGCACATCTAGCAATTCATGAAATAAACAAGTGAAGGTTGAACCACACAATGAGTGGTTCAACCTGCAATTTTGTATGTGGTATGTGAGTGTAATGTGCATAAGAGTGTGTAATTAATTCTATAGTTGCAACAATAGATGTATTATTTTGGGAAGATACGTTGGTTGTGGTGTGTGTGTGTGTTAAAGGAGAGGAAATGTTAGAGGGCAACCAAAACCTTTGATGATAACCTTGTATATAAAAAAAGTGCATCCATTGCTACCAGCAATGCCAAAATAATAACATGTTTGTTGCATCTATTGACAAAAGTATAAATTAGTAATGGAGAGAATGAGGAAAGGCATAAAGGTGTAAAATGTCCTATCAACCATGATGTAAGCCAATGCAGGTTGGAAAAAATAGCGTGCAGTTGAACCTCCAAGTGGACATAAAGATCACAAGTAAATTTGTAACCTCACATCTAAATATAACTAACATTTTAGAGTATATGGGATGTACAAACCTCTTTTATCTGAGGAGGCATGTTGTGATATTCAACCTTCCTTTTTGGGTGACTTAACATGTGAAGCAAAAGCACATTTGGCAATTCATGAAATAAACAAGTGAAGGTTGAACCACACGATGAGTGGTTCGACATGCAAGTTGTATGTGGTGTATGAGTGTAACATGCATAACAATATGTAATTACTTCTACAATTGCAACACTAGATGTATTATTTTGGGAAGATACGTTGGTTGTGGTGCATGTGTATGTGTTAATGGAGAGAAAAGGTTAGAGGGCAACCAAAACCTTTTATGACAACCTTGTATGTAAATACATGTACATCCATTGTTGCCAACAACGATAAAAGAATAACACATTTTTTGCATCTGTTGAAAAAATAATGAACTAGTAATGGAGTGAATCAGGAAAGGCATAAATGTGTAGATTTTCCTATCAACCATGATGTCAGCCAATGTAGGTTGGAAAACACAGTGTCTAGTTGAACCTCCAAGCGGACACAAAGACCACAAGTAAAATCACAACCTTGCATGAAAAAAATAATACCTCATATTATAGGGGGTGTACAAACCTATTTTACCTGAGCAGACATGTTGTGTTATCGATCCTTCCACTTGGGGTGACTTAACATGAATAGCAAAAGCATATATGATAATTCATGAACTAAAAAAGTGTGGGTTGAACACGATGATAAGTCCAACCTGCAACTTTATATGTAGCCTATAAGTGTAACTTGAATAATAATATGTAATTACTTCTATGGCTGCCAACAATGTCAAAAGAAAAACACATTCTTTGCATCTACTAATAAAAAAATGAATCGGTAAAGGACTGAATGAATAGGCTAAAACACATTCTTTGTGCATTTATTTGTGAAACATATGAACAATTCAAAAAGCAATTTTAAATGTAAACCGCAATTGCTATACATTGTGAATCTCACTTGCATTGAAAACCATAGTGAATGAGATAGATACAATGTTGACTTAAGAGATTCTTTATGCTCTTGATAAATTGACAAAGAAGCATGTGTAGTATGTGCAAAGGCGAAGAGACAATGCAAATCTGGAGGCAATAGGTTCTATAATTTATGAAATTGAAAAGGAATCTGCTCTAAACACAATTGAAAACAAGGAGATCAAACTTAATGAGATAGATATTGTTTTAACTAAAGAGATTCTTCCCACTCTTGAGAAGTTGAGGAAGGAGCATGTGCAACATGTGTAATGGGAAAACCACAATGTAGAAGTGGATAAACTCGAGAGATTTTGTATTGCACATGAATTTTTTTGAGGAGAGAAAGTGAAAGATGATGCTATAACTGGATTTCAACTAGTGAAGTCAAACATTTGTGAACATAAAACTAAACATGACCAACAAAAGCACATTAAGCACAAAAGCAAAAATTCCACCCTTTAGCTTACAACAAGCACAAATATATAAAATACAACCCACAATATTTTCCAACCTACCAATAGTTTATTGATTTGAGGAAGTTGAAATACAATTTTTAGTCTACCTAAGACTTGTTATGTATTTTGAAGATGTTCCTTTCATTACATTTGTATTGTGTATACAACAAAAGGTTTTCATTACAATCACATTGTCTATATAGTCGGAGGTTGGAAAACACAAGGTGTTAAGAAACCTGCAACCCACATAGTGTTATAAAACCCTCTATATATAAGAATCCAATTGGTTGGTCACCCCTCAGCTAAATATGGTTAGTTTTATGTATCCCCGTGCTGCAACTCCTCCCCAAATTCTCCACCCTTCAGCTTTGTACAAGCTCAATAAACTAACTCACAATCCACTATGTTTTCCAGGTACCTGCCTATATTTTAATGATGTGAGGAAATCCAAACACAATTCATACTATAAGTAATACTTTGGTAAATTTCAAGGTGCCTCTTCTTACATTGGTACTGTAAGGTTTTCATTACAATCATTTTGTCTATTTATAATTCAAGGTTAGAAAACACTAGGTGTTAACAAACTTGAGATCTTCTTAATGCTTTAGGAGGCAATGGGTACTAGAATGTATGAAATGAATAAGGAAATATCTATAAAACACTTGAAAAGAAGCAAACCAAAGTGTATGAGATATATAATGTATTGACTGAAGAGACTCTTCCTACTCTTGAGAAGTTGAGGAAGAAGCATTTGAAGTATGTGCAATGGGAAAATGACAATGAAAAATTGGAGGCAACAAGTACTATAATGTATGAAATGACAAAGAAATCTGGTGTAGAAATACTTGAAAAGAAGCAGACCAAAGTGAATGAGACAAATAATGTATTGATTAAAGAGACTCAATGTTGTTGAGAAGTTGAGGATGGTGTGTGTGCAATATCCGCAATGGGCATATGGCAATGCAAAACTCGAGCATTAGGTAGTAGAAAGTATGTAATGAAAAATGATTCTTCTCTAAAAACACTTGAAAAGAAGCAGACCAAAGTGAATAATGTATCGATTGACGAGACTGTTCTTGCACTTGACAAGTTGACAAAGGAGCATTGTGCAATATGTGCAATGGGAAAATGCTAATGAAAAAGTGGATAAAGTCAAGAAATTTTGTATTCCACATGAATTTATGCAAGAAAAGAAAGTGAAAGATGATTCTATAAGAGGAGTTTAACAAATGAAGTTAAATATTCTTCAACTTAAGAATTCTATGGAACAAATACAATTCCAAATGGATGATAATGAAAAGGAAAAAGAAAATCTTATAGCAAAAAAAGAGAATCAGTTGGTTGGAGACATGAAAGCCCTATGTAAAAAAGTATACAAGTTTTCTAAATAACTTATCAAATAGAAAACATCTGCATTCTCTAATAAAAAAGACACTCTCAAAGCTGACCAAAGAGCAGTTGCAAAGCTACACAAAAGTATTGAAGACATTCAAAACTCTATCGAAAAAATGGATGGTGTTGTCTTAAGGGCTAATGAGGCAGCAGCTACTCCAAAGCTTAAAATACAAGGTATGAAATAAAAGGTAGAAGCTAATGAAAAGGAATACCAAGGGGGTGATAATAGGTAACAACAATGGGGATGAGGAAAAATGTGTGTCTGGTCAACTTGCAGATGCAAAAGCAATAGTTGGAATTGCTAAAATTGAAGTAAAACAACATAAACACTATAATTAAACACTTGGAAAAGAAATTAAAAGATTAAAAGAAAAAAATATCATTGAATAAAAGGAGTTTAATTAATGGTGTTGACACATAACTGCAATATAAAAGACACGAAGATGAAAAACTAAACACAACAATGGAAGGTGTGATTTTCAAGACATTCATACTATTTTGTAAAACTCCATGTTGTAAAACCCTAGGTGTTAAGAAGCAAGCAACCCACTATGAGACAACCCTTTACATTTAAACAAGGAGAATCAAATAACTAAAAACTCACATTGTGTTTTCCAAAATACAATTATTTTGTGCACTTTTTTTTTCAATCATCTGAAATCTAAACACAACAATGAAAGGTGTGATTTTCAACAAATTCATACCGTTTTGTAACATTCCATGTTGTAAAATTGTAGGTGTTAAGAAGCAACCAACCAACTATGAGACAACCCCTTAAATTTAAATAAGGAGATTCAAGTAACTGAAAACCCACATTGTGTTTTTCAAATTACAATTATTTTGTGCACTTATTTTTTCAATCATGTGAAATTTAAACACAACAATGGAATGTGTGATTTTCAAGACATTCATACTGTTTTGTAACATTCCATGTTGCAAAACTGTAGGTGTTAAGAAGCAAGCAACCCACTGTGACACAACACTTTACATTTAAATAAAGAGATTGAAATAATTGAAAACCCACATTGTGTTTTCCAAATTACAATTATTTTGTGCACTTTTTTTTCAATTATGTCAAATTTAAACACAACAATGGAAGGTGTGATTTTCAAAACATTCATAATGTTTTGTAAAACTCCATGTTGCAAAACCCTAGGTGTTAAGAAGCAAGCAACCCACTGTGAGACAACCCTTTACATTTAAACAAGGAGATTCAAATAACTGAAAACCCACATTGTATTTTCCAAAATATAATTATTTTGTGCACTTTTTTTTTTCAATTATCTAAAATTTAAACACAACAATGTAAGGTGTGATTTTTAAGACATTCATACTATTTTGTAGCATTCCATGTTGCAAAACCGTAGGTGTTAAGAAGAAAGCAACCAACTATGAGACAACCCCTTAAATTAAATAAAACCAAAGAGATTCAAATAATTCAAAATTCACATTGTGTTTTCCCAAATTACAAATATTTTGTGCACTTTTTTTTTCAATCATGTGAAATTTAAATGCAATTTTTACTCAAATTAAAAGTCCTTATAAATTTTGAAGGGGCGTTTCAATACATTCACACTATCTAAATTACAAAATCTTTTCAAGACATTCATTCTGTTTTGTAAAAATTCATGTTCAAAAACCTTAGGTGTTTAGAAACAAGCAACCCATATAGTGTTGTAAAACCCTTTGCAACCTAATTGGTTAGCACCCCTCACCTTGATTTGGTCGATTTTCTCCTCCAACTCCTTCACATGCACTCCAAACTTCAGCTTTCAACATGTAAATTGCAAAAGCACCTCAATTTGGTCAATTTTCTCCTTCAACTTTCAACAGACTGGAAACTCATCGTGTTTTCACCCTTCTTTCTCCAAACCAAAAATGTACATGTTAGTCTACCTCTAATTTTCCCAAGCCAAAAAAAAGCTTTGAAAATGAAATTTCAGTTGCAAGCCACAAGACCCATTTTTATCGGCCGACAAGAGGTGGGAAAACTAACCTGATGGCGCTGTTAACTCCTACCTACCGTTTCCCTCACATTTGGTCCCGTTTGTGGTTTTGTCACTTTTATCCCTCGTTTAGCGGGCCCTGCACTACACCATTTCATCATTTTATGTATATTGTTATGTATGTTTTTATGCATTTTTGTATGTACATAGATGCATTTTGTCCCTTAAGAAATGTCTTTACATAATTAACTCACTAGGGGAGAAGTCCCAGTTACTGCCACCCATTGAATTACCACCACCTCTATACTCACTTAACCCCCCAAAATTTTTTTCACTTTAATCCATTAAAAAACTTTATTTTATTGAATAAATAATTACAAAAACACCAATGGATGCTCATTAAGTGCTAAAGTGAATGAGACCCATTGGCTTTTGAGTGGATTTGAATGATAAAACAGTTATAATTGATTGAAATTATAGCGGGCAGATACTAGGACATTAGGTGGCGACGACCGGACGACACCTCTAAAAGGTGACTTTTTGACCCTTGCGCGCATATCGAACACTCTCTCATTTGATTGAATTGCCCACAAGCCAAAACCTTACTTATAAGCAATTAACTCATGAGCAAAAAAAATCCATAAATTTTTTCTTCGATTCAACATATGGTTTGAATTCTACGGTTGCGCAAAGTTAGCCCTGACAGATAGTGGTCTTTTCCCCTATTTAACTAGTGGAAAAAGTCATTGATCTACATTAAAGTTTGACAAATTCATAAATAAGCAGAAAATTATAATTAGAGGAGTAACTTGCTCTCATGAATGGAATTTACAATGAGTACAGTATTTCCAGTCGCCTTGCAAACAAAGGTATCTTTCACGAACACGTATGATCATTTCCATGTTCAGAAAATTCATTGCAAGTTCATTCAACGGTACAAAACAATCAAAAGTATAAATTCAAAACTTCTTTAGATATCTACTGTCCCTTACGAGATTGTTCTCAGGATTAAATCTACTATCCCTTACATGATTGTTCTAGCTGAGGCCGGGGCTTTCCCTGTTGAAGCGTCTGCTATGTTTCGGTTGCTAAGCTATTTAAGAAGACTAGATAACATGGAGACTCATCGCTGGCCAAAAATGGCAACAAATGAAAAATTAGATAGAAGAAAGAGCACGTGGATGAAACAAAATATCAAATGGATGAGCAAGTGGGGTATTAGCATAAGTGAGTGTCCAAATGACAATAGGGAAATAAAAAGGTATGTGCAAGGAAAGTTCAAAGAAAGCATGTGGAAAGGGCCACTTGGGAGGAAGAAGGAATACTATGTCAAACATTTTAACCCTACACATGACCATACACAAAAGACCTACATCGGAATGGAAATAAAATGGAAAGAAAAAATGTTGATAGCTCAGATAAGAACAAGTTCGCACCAGCTTAGATGTGAGACCGGAAGATGGATGATACCTAAAGAGGAGTGGGCAGACAGAAGGTGTAGATATTGCACTCAAGAAGTGGTTGAGACAAAATGACACTACATCAGGGAATGTGCGGCTTACAAGAACATTAAAAGGGAACAACTTAGGTGATCTGTTTGAAGAAGAGAAGATAATAGGGTTTGCAGATTTTTTGGTCAAGATACACAGCTGAAGATCCAAGATGCAGAAAGAAAATGAAACATAGGTCTTTGCATTTTCTGGGGTTCAGGTCTCTTCGTTGGCTATGTGTGGGTCCCATAGGCTGCTTGGCCTCATGGACGTGATTAAAAACATTCATTCATTCATTCTAGGTAAATGTTAGATCTACAATATATTTTACAAACTCAAGTGCTTTATTCAAATAATAATGATACAATTTTTAGAAAATTTGTGACAATTTTAGCCAAAAAAATAGGCAAAGGCTATAGAGGCAACAATTTCTACCGGGCGATGGATGCTGCCTCCCTCGCTTTTCTCGCCCTCCATGCAAATTCTATAAATTTCATAAATTCTGCCATCCGTATTTAATGGTAACTGCGCTCATTTTTATTCTCTTTACTTTCTTGTTTCCTCCCTTATGTTTTTTTAATTTTAATTTTCTTTAACTTTCATTTTTAACATTATTTTTTTTATATTTAATTTGATAGATTAATAATTAAAGATTTAGCTAATGTTAATTTTTTTTATAATAGTTTTTTTTTTAAAATAATTATTTTTTAATAATATTTTAGATTTTATTTTGTATATAAGAAATAAAGAAAAATTAATATAGAATGTAAAAATATTTTAATTATTTTATTTATTATATATAATACATAAATTTTAATCTTTTAGATTATTTTTATTTATTTAAAAGTTATTTTATTTTTGTTATTTTATATTTCTTTAAAGAATATTTTTACTTATTTTATTTACTTGTTTTAGTTTTAGTTTTTAGCTCAATGTTAAACCTAAGATATAATATAAATTATTTTTAATATTTTATGTAATGTAAATTAAATTTTTAAAATGTTATTATTATATTTATTATATATTATAGTTTAGATATATATATATATATTTTTTAGACTTGGAATTGTAAACGAATATAATGCTCCTATTGAATAGAATTCAGAATTATACTAGATAAATAGCATATATCTTATATATAAAATACAATATGATATATTATAATAAATAATATGTATATAATATAAATAAATAAATAAACTTTTATAACTAAGCTTTTATAGCTTTAAAAAATAATCATAAGGTATATATTTTATTTATAGTTTAGATATTCATTCAATTTAAATTCTCCTATTATATAAATATATATTATTTATTATTGAATTATACTAGATAAATAGCATATATCTTATATATAAAATACAATATGATATATTATAATAAATAATATGTATATAATATAAATAAATAAATAAACTTTTATAACTAAGCTTTTATAGCTTTAAAAAATAATCATAAGGTATATATTTTATTTTAGTTCCTGCCAGGGAACTATAGGCACGACTAAATCTTAACTAGTTATTAATAATTCTCTTTCTAACCAATGAAAGCTCAAACATTTTTTCTATTTGATTTTTTATATCTATTATCAATGTATACATGCCAATTATATAACAAAATATATTTCAAAATTCAATTCTCTTCAATCTAATTGGTAGACAAATTTCACCCGATATAAGCCATTAATGCGCTCCCATTACTTCCATTTCGGAATTTTCTCCCACAATGACCATAATAAAAAAAAATTATATACTTGTTTATTAAAGTTATTCTTTAAATAAAATTGGTGTTTTACACATAATTTTTATTAAATGCATGTACCTATCTTACATGATTAAAATCAAAATTTATGTCCATGTTTTTATATAGTAAAAAAATAGTTTACTCTTAAGTGAATAAATAACTATATGTTGTTCTCCCATTTATTCACTTTTCTTAGAGATATTAATATTTAATATTTAAATAAATATCTTTGCATCTAAAATTTGATACACAATTTATTTCATTTATGAAAGTAAAAATAAAATTTATAAGTTGGTAGCTAATATGGTTGTAGAAATAAAATTTACAGTATACTAGTCTACCTATCTTACGTTATTAAAAGAAAAATTTATATCCATATTTTTATAAAGTTAAAAAATAGTTTACTATTAAGTGAATAAATAATTATATGTTATTTCCCATTTATTATACATAGATATTAATATTTAATATTTATTTCATTTATAAAAGTAGAAATAATGACCTAATTAATAAGCACCTCCAAATTGATGTATTTTATATAGATACTAAATATAAAATAAATAAACAATTTATCTTCATTTAAAAATAAATAAATAGTATAATCTATTTATGTTTTTTAGATAGATATTTAAGATATGTAAAATATCTATATAAAATTTAAAGTAAATAAATAATTTGTTTTTATTTAAAATAATAAAATACAAATAAAATGTACGATCTATTTTTTTACTATATTTATTGCTTCCATATAGGTATACTAGTCTATAAATATTAATAATTAATTTTCATTAAATACATCTACCCATGTAGTCTATAAATATTAATAATTAATTTTCATTAAATACATCTACCCATCTTTATTAAAAGCCAAATTTATATCCATATTTTTATAAAGTTAAAAAATAGTTTACTATTAAGTGAATAAATAATTATATGTTATTTTTTTATTGACTTGTCTATACATAGATATTAATATTTAATATTTATTTCATTTATAAAAGTAGAAATAATGACCTAATTAATATATACTAAATATAAAATAAATAAACAATTTATCTTCATTTAAAAATAAATAAATAGTATAATCTATTTATGTCGTTTTAGACAAATATTTAAGATATGTAAGATATCTATATAAAATTTAAACTAAACAAATAATTTTTTTTATTTAAAATAATAAAATACAAATAAAATGTATGATCTATTTTTTTACTATATTTATTGCTTCCATACTTTAACATAGATTTATCTAAGATATCTATATATTACTAAATACTTTTCTTTAGAAAAAACTTACTTTTAACATTGCAAAAGATAAATATTTAATTTACTTTAGAAGTAATAGAATATTCTTTACCATGTTGAATATTGTAGCAATTTAAAACTATTCAAAACATTTACACCCACTATCCCAAAATGTACTTTAAGAAAAAAAATAACAAACATTCCATACATATCTATGTGTTGTACAAAATAGATATCAAATCCAAGGAAAAGACTCAACAATCTGATGTTGTAGCAAACTCTTTACCCTTGGAGAAAGTAATCAACACCTAAACACTCTTCAAGCCTTTATATATAAGATTATTCACCCTAGCATTTTATTCATAGAATTTTGGCTCTAGGAAAACTACTAAGTGGTATTCAAAACCATTGATGGGTCCAATTGACACATGTTCATTGCTTGCAAACAAGAGTTACACATGAATTGTATTCATCTTGCAAATCCAAACGTCAAACTTTGTAGGAGAAGCTCAACATTCACTCTAGCTTCTCCAAGATGGACTCATCCTTTTCAATACTCTTAAATTCAATAATTTTTGGGTCTCGAAGGGGATGCAAACAACATTAGAATGTTCTCATGTTTAACTAGTGTGCCAACATTAAAATAACATTCCAATGTTATAACTAAGACTTGCAAGATGTACAACACACTTAGTCCTAAAAATAAAATTATAAAATTTAATATTTGAAAAATAAAAATAAAACAATTTTATGAGTAAAATATTAGTTCAAAGTATTTTATTCTAAAATATAATTCATTAATGAGAGTTTATAATTTATTAATGAACATCATTTATTTATTTTTATTATAAAATTTTAAAAAGTTCAAAAATAAAAATAAAACATTTATTACTAAAATATTAGTTCAAAATATTTTATTATGATTTTTTTTATATATATAATTCAATTTGATTTGAGAATTTATAATTTATTGTGTGTAATCATTTTTAATAGTTATACATTTTATTAGAGATTAGTAGACTAACATTTATAATATTAAAAATAATTCTTAATAAAAGAAAAATAAAAAAAATATATTTATAAAAGAAAAATAAAATAAATTTACAATTTGTTTTATAATTTCACTTTTAATGTATGTTTACTATTAAGTTTTATTTTTTCTTTTTAGTTTAGATGTTTGTTTATAAAATATAAAGATGCATTAAAAATATATTAGAAATTAGTATGCAACATTATTTGCACATGAAATATTGAAAACAAATTTAATTTTTTATATTATAACATTCATAACTTGAACCTTTTATACAATATCAAGTTAATTATAAAAAATAAAATAAAAAATTAAATTTTTTAACAATTTAATAAAATATAGTTTAATATAAATAAGAAAAATTTAATAAGAATTATAGATAAATTTATAAAATATTGATTTATTTATAAAAAAAAAAATCAATGATAAATTTTATTATAGATAAATTTACTTACCAATCTATTTTAACTATCAAGAAAAATTTTATTAGTGATTGCAACATTATTTTAACACATCTTTTAAACTGACAAATAAACATTGAAAACAAATTTATTTTTTATATTATAACATTTATAACTTAAACCTTTTTATACACAATGTCAAGTTAATTATAAAAATACATAAAATTATTTATAAGCAACTTAAATTCTTTAACAAGTTTAGATTTGTTATATCTCTATCATATATCAACATAGATAAATCTAAAAATATTTTAAATTATATAATTTTGAATTGATAGAAGATTATTTTGATAGAATCTAACCCCAATACTAATACTAATTATAAGTCTAACCATAACCCCAACCCTAAAACTAACATTAATTAACTTCAAACCAAACTCTAATTTTATATCCAACCCTAAACATAACTATGATTCTAAAACAAACATTAATAAAACCGTAATTGAACATAACCCTAATCCTAATACTAAGCCCTCCCCAATTGAACCATAACACTAACCCCAAGCTTTATTATAGAACCTTAATCTTTACCCCAACCCTAATCCTAATTCAACCCTATACCTAATTTTAATTAAATTCTAACCCTACCCCAATTGAACCATAACACTAACCCCAAGCTTTATTATAGAACCTTAATCTTTACCCCAACCCTAATCCTAATTCAACCCTATACCTAATTTTAATTAAATTCTAACCCTAATTGAACCTTTTAAACTAACAAATAAACATTGAAAACAAATTTATTTTGTATATTATAACATTCATAACTTAAACCTTTTATACACAATGTCAAGTTAATTATTAGAGCACAATGTCAAGTTAATTATTAGAGCACATAAAATTATTTATAAGTAACTTAAATTTTTTAACAATTTAATAAAATAATTTAAATTTAACTGGTATAGAGTTTAGATTTGCTATATCTCTCATATATCAATATAGGTAAATTTGAAAATATTTTAAATTATATAATTTAAATTATTTTTTTTTTATAAAAGATTATTTTTATTAAAGTGATAGAATCTAATCCCAATATTAACACTAATTATAAGTCTAACCATAACCCCAACCTTAAAACTAACACTAATTAACTTCAAATCTAACTCTAATTTTATATCCAATCCTAAACATAGCTATGATTCTAAAACTAACATTAATGAAACCTTAATTGAACCATAACCCTAACCCTAATACTAACCCTTGCCCCAATTGAACCCTAACACTAACCCTTGCCCCAATTGAACCCTAACACTAACCCCAATCTTTATCATAGAACCTTAATCTTTACCCCCAACCCCAACCCTAATCCTAATTCAATCCTATACCTAATTTTAATTAAAGTCTAACCCTATTTGAACCTTAAACTTAATTGAACTCATGTTTAGGGTTAGGGTTCAATTAAGGTTAGGGTTGAATTATGGTTATGATTAGGGTCAAAATTCAAATAGGATTATGGTTGGAGTTTAATTAAGGTTGCTTAGGGTTCAATTAGTATTCTTGATTTGGGTAAGGGATCAATTAGGGTTACAATTCAATAGGGGTTTAATTAAGGTCAGGGTTAAGATTAGTCTTAAATTAGGGCTAGGATTGGAGTTAGGGTTCAATTAAGGTAAGGGTTATTGTTTATTTTAGGGTTAGGGTTCAATTAGAGTTCTCTAGAGTTTTGATACAATTAGGGTTAGGTTTCAATGATACGTAGGGTTATGATTACAGTTCAATTAGTGTTAGAATTAGGGTTATAATATGAGTTCAATCAGGTTAGGGTCAAGGCTTAATTAGTGTTAAAGTTAGGGTTGCAATAATAAAATTTTCCATAATGATATGGAAAGGCATTCAATTGGATTCATATCCAAATGCACAAATAAGAATTGGTAATTAAGAATTCTCTAGAACTGAAGTTATATGACAACAAATACAATCCTTAGCTTAATCATTTGTTCTTGTTACCAATCCTTAGCTTAATCATTTTTCTTGTTACACAAGAGTCCCACCTCATCAATAATTTCATTTCTAACTTTTTAAAACATAACTATTTTATAACTTTTTTGGCAGGAACGCTCTGTGCACCTCTTGTTTATTTATATTATATACATATTATTTATTATAACATATCATATTGTATTTTATATATAAGATATATTTTAATATAATCAATAATAAATAATATATATTTATATAATAGGAGAATTTAAATTGAATGAATATCTAAACTATAATATATAATAAATATAATAATAACATTTTAAAAATTTAATTTACATTACATAAAATATTAAAAATAATTTATATTATATCTTAGGTTTAACATTGAGCTAAAAACTAAAACTAAAACAAGTAAATAAAATAAGTAAAAATAGTTCTTTAAAGAAATATAAAATAACAAAAAAATAATAACTTTTAAATAAATAAAAATAATCTAAAAGATTAAAATTTATGTATTATATATAATAAATAAAATAATTAAAATATTTTTACATTCTATATTAATTTTTCTTTATTTCTTATATACAAAATAAAATTTAAAATATTATTAAAAAACAATTATTTAAAAAAATTATCTTTAATTATTAATCTATCAAATTAAATAAAAAAAATTAATGTTAAAAATGAAAGTTAAAGAAAATTAAAAAAACATAAAAGAAGAAACAAGAAAGTAAAAGAATAAAAATGAGTGCAGTTATCATTAAATACGGATGGCATCATTAAATACGGATGGCAGAATGGATGACAAAATTTACATAATTTATAGAATTTGCATGGAGGGCGAGGGAGGCAACATCCATGGCCCGGTAGAAATTGTTGCCTCTATAAATACCTTGCTTGAAGATTCAAGACTCGACAAAATTGCAAACTTTATCATCAAAATTCACTCTGGAAGGGTTGATCTCGAACGGCACCTCCATTCTGTCTAGGGCTGTGTTGTGGGTTGTTCCGGTGCTGATTTTGGGTCCCATAGGCTTCTTTGGCCTCGTGAACGTCATTAAAATATTTCATTTCATTTCATTTCATTTCATATAGCCGTTGCCAAAAAAAACAAGCCAGAGAGATTAAAGCTGCACAAACTGTAAAGTACGGTGTACTAGTGACAATTTCAGGAAAAAAGCAGAAGAGTTAGGTAGTAAAACCGAAGTGTCTTTTTCCAATAAATTCTGAAGAAAGCCGGGCCCTCTGTATCCCATTTCCCAAAATCAGTGTTTGCTTTAACATAGCCCGCAAATGACGGTGCTGAGTCTTGAGTAGGTAGTCCTAAATAGATGGAGATTAATAAGGTTGGATACAAAATATTTATCATGTTTGCTAGATCTTCTCACAGACAGCAAAAGCTTCCATGGCCTCCAAAACTCATTCTAGACACTATGTATGGTCTGAGCATTGTGTAGTTGTGTCTCTTGTATTGACGTGCTCTTGTTTTATACTTACCTGGATTGTTCTAACCTCGACAAAGATCAGAAGTAGTGGAGGCTCTTTGACTGTTCACAAGTTAATATTGAAGAAAACTTTGGCACCTAGTTGCAAGCAAACACAGCCAAAGACTCATCTGAACTTGGGGAAGAGAAGCCAACACGGTATGGGTGTTTGAAACTTCCCTCTTAAAACTTTTGCATAATCTGGATGTTAATTGGTCTATTGTTGCATATAATTTGATAATGACTGAGTTTTCTGAAGTGGGTATTCATTATTTCAATGTTGTCTTGGGTTTGCCGACTCGGATATGCTGCACTTGGCCCTGAAATATTGTGTTTTTTACCGGGTTGGTTGTGTGAAGTAAGTTATTGGAAATGCTTATGTAGAGATTCTTTTTGAGGAATAGGTATTTATATCCACATCATTTTTATTTTTTGCCCTTTGAGTTCATACGCCAACCAAACAGGCCATATTGTGGTTAGTGCTCCTGTATTTTCACTGCAAAGAAGGCTAAAAATGAGTTAGATCTTCTTTGTCTTTTAGTCTGCCTCCTTTTATCTCTGTCATTACCAAAAACTCCAAGTTCTGTATGACATCTGCCCCTTCAAGAATCGGTCATTTGTCTTTGGCACTGCAATCTTCACAATTGAAATTATTTAGGTAAATCAAGTTTTTGCAAAGCTTTTTAGTGAGTATTTAGGGAACCTCACTTTCGGTGCAATCCGACGTGCTGGCACTTCTTGTATTGATAGGAGGCAGCCTCACAGGGCTTAATTCTTGATGTAATTTTGTTTTCTCTTATGCAATGAAATATCGGTTTTTAACTTTTTCAGTAAACAAAAAGTGAGGTTAAAAAATACCATATGACAGACAGCACGGTTCACTGATCGTGCTGTAATCCTACTGTGTACCATTTGAGATTTTTTATTATTAATTACTGAGCATTTGGAATAGGGATAGAAAAATATAATTTTGTTGTTAATCAGTCATAGCTGTGTACAGATAGATGAATAAAGATAATTATATTGAGCAATCTGTATTAAATAGGCTCGGCAGTCACTTTAAAAACCTATATATCTTTCTCAAAAGAAGCTGGTAACAGAAACCTAAAGAATGTATGGTTTAATGCCAACTTCGAGGTCTTGGACCTTAATCAATATGACTATGCAAAGCAGCTCTTCGTTGGTTGAGTGTAACTGATTCAACTTAGTTTGAACAATGGAAATTATCTTGCTGAGAAATGGTGTTACCGAGCTCTCATATCTAGGCCCAGGCAATTTGGCAATGTCATACAATTTTGGTTTAAACCTTTTTTCTTAGGGCTTGCAGTTATGTCCTTGAAGACACTTGCCTGTGATCAGCTGGCAAGTCTTTGCATCACAAGTACTATCAATAAAATTCCATACTGTAGCATTCTTTACCTGAAGATCTCAAAGCCTGCACGTTTGAAGAGTTTGATGCAGTCTCTTATTGTAATGAAGGATTTAAATGCCTTTTATACCATCAAAAGTCTTAAACCTACTAATGTTATCAACTTGGAAAGGATGTGCTATGCTTGTTGTTTGACTTGAGAGTGCAGAGGAGCTTCTTGTTCTGTTTTCACAATTATTCCTAGGCATATCGAGTTGCACTTTTTCTCTGAGTCTTAAATGATAAAATACTTATGCAGTGATTTCATCCTTTATGTGGGCTTTTGGGTTGCTCACAGCTGTCTACAGTTATGGGATTTCAACTGTACTTTAAAATATAAGAGCTTGAAATAAATGGTAATGAGAAGTCTTTTGTCTGATTTGAGCATGACAGAGAAAAATTATCTGGTTAATATATAAATAGTGAGAAGTGGTTTAGCAACTTTTACATCGATTTGAATGTGGTTTTCTATGGTGCTGCATGATTTCTCTAAATGTGCAGGAGATTATATTCTCCGATTCTGATTCCGCAATTCTTTATGAAACTACTTGTTTATTTAACGTTGTTATAGACTTTCTTTCTTCTAGATTTTCCCTCTAAAGTTATACATTAACAAAGAAAATGTCATTCTAGTGCAGATGAGGAGAATGAGGCAGACAATGAGCATGTATTCCATAACCAAAGAATCTTTCTTCAAGATTATAAGGAGATGAAGAAGAAATTAAAAATTTACGTATACCCACACAAAGCAGAAGACAATTTTGCAAATATTTTTCTACCAGTAAATTTCAAGCCAAGTGGAAATTATGCTAGTGAAAGCTACTTTAAGAAGGCTCTCATGCAAAGTAATTTTATCACAAATGATCCCACGGAAGCTGATCTCTTTTTTCTGCCTTTCTCTATTGCAAGGTTGAGGCATGATCCAAGAGTTAATGTTGGTGGGATTCAAGATTACATCAAGGCATATATTGTTAAAATCAGTCAAAAGTATCCATATTGGAACAGAACTAATGGTGCTGACCATTTCTACGTTGCTTGTCATTCAGCGGGCAGGACAGCAACGGACAAAGCAGAAGAAGTCAAGTTCAATGCAATTCAAGTAGTGTGTTCTTCAAGCTACTTTGTTTCAGGTTATGTTGCACACAAGGATGTTTCCCTACCTCAAATCTGGCCAAGAGAAGGAAATTCTGAGGGCCCTACCTCTTCAGAAAGGTATTCTTGATTCTAAGATGTTCTGTTTTCAGTTTTTAGATCGAGCTTGAAATGCAATAGATCCTATATGTAAACTTAACCCTGCAACCATACAAAAAGTTCCTTTGGGAGATGCCTAGTTGTTCTGTGTCAAATGAGATTCCCAAAACATCAATTGCTACAGCCCTATTCGCAGTATTTTACTTCTTCTTAGTTGCAAATTGTGAGTCTGTGACTCATGATGCAATTGGATTCTTAATTGCCAAATTTGATACACAAATTCACAGTGTGGGTGCAATATATTTGAAGTGGCATAGGAATTGGTTAGTAGAATTGAGTAAATAAATAAACTCATTTTGCATTAAATTTATTGACTTCTCACAGAGAAAGAGGGGGATAATTGAAGTATTTTGAGTACAAGGAAACAAGGACAAAAATGGTAGTACATTCTTTTATGGTCTATAAGAGATGTCTGTAATTGGAAGCATTTTGCCTCAAAGAAGCATCTAGTTCTCAATGATGAGATGTATGTAAAGGATTCTTCGGGTTTGATTTAATTATCAATAGGCTAATAGCCACTGCTAATGGGGTAAGACCTTCTGGCCTAACAGGACCTTATCAAGATAGAGCTCCTTGGAGTTAGAAAAGATCAAGCTTCATTTCAAGTGGGCTTTGAAAGGCAATCTAGACAGTTCTGAGACAGGAGGCATGTTTATACAAAAAGGGCTAGTTTCTTTGTATTACATATTGGAATTGTCAAGGGAGCTAGTAATGAAACCAAAACCCTCAGTATTGGTGAAGGTTTGAAACTTGCTCTCCACCTAAAGCTCAAAAAGTTAATTCTTGAAGTTGACCCTGTGCTGCTTGTGCAAGATATGAAAATTGGAGCAGTCCCAAAATGGTACATTTCTGAAGTATTGGATCTCATCACTCAATTTAAATCTCTTTCCTTCCTCAATTGTATTTGGAAAACTAACAAGTTATCTGGCTTCCTATCCATTGCTGTAGTTTTCAAGCCACCTATGGCTGTTTTATGGCCAGTCTTTGGATGATTGGGAGAGGATTCATCCTTTGATCTCAAATGACATTATCAATTACTAGAGAATGTAGGCAATTTATTAGGAGATAGTATATTAATTAGGGCTTCAGTTTTATTTTAAAGTTCATTTCCACATATTATTTTGCTATTCTTGGTAAGAAGGCAAGGATCCTTATTCCTCACATGAGCAGAATTGAGAGATACATGTTGGCTTCATTAATCCTTGTTCAGACAAGGGATGTTATTCATGATTTAAAAAGTCCTCATTTCTATACATCTAAATGTCTAGATCCTTACCACCTTACAATGTTTAAGTGCTTGCAAGGCTCTTGTAATGTCCCCATTTTTAGCACTACTCTTCCCAGTTACTGTTAGACTATTTCCGGATGCCTGTAGGTAGGTCAGAGGCAGAATTGAGGTTTCCAGTTGTTTGGAGGTCTCTTTTGTGGATTCAAGGGCTTGCATGTTGGTTTATGGTTTCCTTATGGGTTTTTAGAGAGCTTCAGAGGGATGTGACATGCATTTCAGGGATGCAACATGCATTTCAATCAGGGGTTTGCATGTAGGATTACTTTCTGGATTCTTTCTGGGTTTTCTGAGAGCTCCGTAGTGGTATGACATGCATTTGCATCTGACGACCTTTTCTGGACTTACTATTTTTAGTAAGTCGCGATGGCTGCTCGGTTTGTGCTCAAATTGAGTTTGGAGTCACTTACTATTTTTAGTAGTATGCTTTTTATAGTAAGTGCTATTTTTAGCAGTTCAACGTTGGGTTTCCGGAGGGGTTTCTATTTATAGCAATGGCTGGTCCTAGTGTTGCTATCTGCAGCTGGTCACAGTATTCTTTGATGGTCTTTAGTTTTGCTCAGTTTGGGTGTTTGGCACATACTTACTATTTATAGTAAGTCACCTTTGGGGGAGTTGGTCCCAGGCCAGTGTACTCGCAACAGCATTATCACTCAATTTATTGTTGGAGAGCCTAAGGGTGTAGTTTAATATTTGCTTTATTCGGCCACTTAAGTATTTTATAAAGTTATATTATAAAGTTATGTTGAGGGGTAAAGTGGTCATTAAAAGTGTACCTTGTGCCTAATGTAACGACTTCAAGTTGTTTTAAAAGCTTTATTAATATTTTATTGTCTTCTTGAAGTGGACGCCTAAAGGAGGAGGAAAAAGACATTTTAAAAATATTAAATATTTCATTATGGAGAAAGGCGTTGGTTCTAGGGTGAAATTAAATGAATTTTGGAGTCCATCGCCCTAATTGATTATATTCTGAGTTTGGCTCTCATTTTCATATGCTTGCTTTTGACGACACAGAGAAATGGTGCCGGTTTCATTCTAGGTTGCTTGGGTTGCATAGAGAGGACGAAAACCCTCCTTCATATGGGTTGGTTTCAGTGGTGAAATATACCCCCTAATTAGATATTGGTGTTTATTATTAGCAAAGATCACGAGAGCTTCAAGAGTTTGAATCTGGTGCCTGAAAGATGAAGAGTTATCAATACTTCTAAAAGTTTTTTGGTGTGTTTTCGTTTGCTTTAGTTTTGGTGTGGATTTCAAAGGTTTTGGTGTGATTTATTTCTACTTCTGGGTGCTTCTTTTTGGTACCTGAGACTTGGTTTTCTATTCATATCTCTTGGAGGGTTTGGAGTTTGCAAATGGGTATTGTCTTAATGGAAGCCTCTCTTAAGGGCGCCCCTTTTGAGTATTAGTTCATATTTTTTGTGATGAAATCAATTTTAAAAGCTAGGTCGACCTAGCTCAACCAGCGCCACCTTCAGGAGTCACCCAGTGTTTGTACCACTTCTTTAAGGAGTGGGTTTGCAGTCCAAAGGTTGCCTTTTTGAGAGACTCCTCTCCTCGGGTCAGCATCAAGGTTGTTTTCCCTTACCTAATGGTGGACGTTGTCATAAGAAGAAGCCAAGTATTTCTGTCTAGAAGCTGCGAAAATCAGGTCTGATAATAGTTGAGTAATTTTTTGTTTTGGCTTGTAAAAATTTGAACTAGATGTTATTGAAAATCAGAAAAAATATAAGAAGGAAAATTCCTCTTTCTTTGCAAGTTATCTAGTTATTTTACATTGCAATCAGCGCAAGAGAACAGAGGTATATTCAAAGAGAGATTAGAAAAGGTCATTGGTAGCCCCCACCTATTCTGGAAGGTTAGACATTATTAGGTGTGCTTAAGGCTCATTGGGAGTCTTCTTAGGATACAAAAATGTAGCCAAAATATCATGATGGTGAGGAGAGAATATTTGATAATAGGGATAATAGAGGAAAAGGGAGAGAAAGGTCACCGAGTCCTGGAATTAGGATGGAGAGGAAATTTGACATCATGATGGATATGATGTCTCAAATGTTGGGAAAGTTTGGGCAAAACGTAGTGGTGCAAACTACTCAACACAATCCTCAGGGTAATACAGGAGAACATACTGTGTCAAATCAGCAAAGTGGTAATGGGGGACAATGAACTATAGTTGACTCATTCATCTCTTCTAGGCTATTTAGGCCCATTTTCTTAACTCCGAAGGCACCTCAACCCAATCCAGAAGCTTCTATGCCATTTGTGGATAGCCTAAGACAAGGATATGCTGAGTATGACACACTTCTTGATGATATTAAGAGGAACTTATCTTTCAATGAATTCATGGACCAGAAGGGAAAAATAAATGGAAATGGGAGTAGATATGATTATAGAGGACCAATAGTGCAGAGGGACTTACAACATGCCATCAACAAGGTTACTCTTGCACACTTTGATGGGAGTGACAGTTGTTCAGCTAGGGCTTGGATACAGAAGCTTGACAATTATCTAGGCAATTAAGTTTGTCACGTTACACTTGGTCAGGGTAGCACATGAGTGGTGGTACCATGGCCTAGTTACATTGGGTCATCGGTCTATCACTACATATGACGAGTTCACCACTAGATTCATTGAAAGATTTGACAAGAAGGACCTCGAGATTCATTTCAGAGAGCTAGCCTAGCTTAGGCAGCATGGCACGGTAGAGGCATACATAGCTGAATTTCAGAGACTTTTAGTGATGGTTACAAGTATTACAGAGAGACGGTTGTCTTATTCAGTGAAGGTCTTGTGGAGCCACTCAAGGGATGGATTAAGGCATTTGACCCACCAACTTTGTAGGAGGCCATGATAAAAACAAGAAGTATGGAGTGGGCTGCCCCTAAAGTAAAAAATCAGTCCCAATCTTTGATGCACAAAAATGATAAGAGACCTTTCACTAAGGACACACCTTTCACTAAGGACACTTCACAGCAGAAAAAATCAGTCACAAGGTTTGATGAAGACACACTAAATGACCTCAGGAAGAAGGGCCTATGTTTCAAGTGTAGAGATAAGTGGTCTAAGCATCATGTATGTGCAAAAGGGGCTATAATACATCAAATAGAATACTATTTAGCTGAGGAAAGTGCTTCTGAAAGCTTAAACCAACAATCAGATTTTGAGGGAAAAGGGGAATAAGAGCCACAAGAAGTGATTGAAAAAGGGGAACCAAAGGAGTGTAAACTTGCCTAGCTATATAGCTTTTAGAAGAATGAGTCCTTATGCATTAGAGGAGTCCTTAAGGAACAACGGATGATAGCGTTGATTGACTCAGGTGCTACACATGATTTTATTGATGAGGGGCTTGTAGCACGTAGGGGACTCCAGACACAGGAGGTTGATGGATCTAGAATGATGGTTGCAGATGGCTTCACCATTAATTGCACTTGGATGATTCCACAACTTAGCATTCAGTTGGGTAACCGTGAGTTCAGGGATGACTTCTATGTGGTTGGCATTGGGGATACAGATGTAGTGATGGGCATCTAGTGGTTACGTTCCCTAGGAGAGATCACTCTCAATTTTCAGACCTTAGAGCTGAAGTTTAAATCAAAGGGTAAGAGTGTGGTTTTGAGAGGGATGTCACATGGTGGGCCACGTGTGGAGTCTAGCAAAAGAAAGGGAAAAGACGTGGCAACAACCTATAAAGCATCTTTAGAGCTGTCTAGTGTACCTGTGAACACTAGTATCAGGTTTGTTGGGTGAAAATTATGTAATCCTCTATTCAATAGATTACACAACTAGGACTTCAGCCATAGCTATGGAGATAAAAATCTCTCCTATCAGAAAGGGGAGGCCCCCTTCTTACTGCTAATAGAAGCTATAGTAAAACCGATTAAAGTATTTACACAATAACATTATACTTACAAAATGGGGTGTGTGTGTCGCATTCATGCTTCTCTCTTTTTTCAGAGAAGATGTTTACAATGCCTCACTGTTGGAAGTTCTTAATGCACGATAACTTCTTAAACTAACAACGAGTAGTAATGCCAATATCTCTATCTTGTCAAAGCAAAGCGTAGAAATACCAGATGCGATTAACAATAAACAAGTTAAAAAAAAGGGAAAGCTCATGAAGGCACAAAATCGTTTCGTAGCTTTTTCAATGATGGATCGGTGAGAGACGTGGCGTTTGTTGCATTAAAAGCACAAAGTCTTCTTAGACACAACAATTCCTTGAACAACATGAACGATTACAAGCGCAAAGTCTTGTAGATCATTCAACAAAAGTATCCAAACTTAAACTTAAATCGAAATAAGAAATGCAACACAAAGTTTACATTTATTACTTGAAGTCTTTTGTAATGTCCCCTTCTCAATTGTGATCAATTCAGTTGACTGTTGGCCTATTCTGGAGACCCGTAGGCTACTCGGAGGAGAAAATTAGGGTTTCTTGCTTTTGAGGGGGTTGTTGCTTGAAGTTTGGTGATTAGTTTGCAGATTCTTTCTGGGTTTTCAGAGAGCTTCGCAGTGGTATAGCATGCATGGTGATCCGAGCAACTTCGGGAATTTGCTAATTTTAGTAAATTCCATTTCTGGCAATGGTCCTGTTGGCTTCGGTGCGGTTGGCTCTCTTCTTCAGCCAGTTCAGTTGGTATTGTGATTTTTGGCCTTTTGATACTTTTTTCTGGAGAGATAAGTTTATTTAATTTAAATAATGTTATATTTTGAGGTTATAACCCCTTGGCCTAGCTTTATCACTTTATGTTGTTTTAAAAGGGGGACTTCAAGGGTGGTTATCTCATCAGGAGATAATTAAATATTTTCTAAGGCCAAATTAGTTGTTGGAGAAGTGGGACGCCTACTTGAGGAGAAGATTAATTTTAATAAAAGAGAAATATTTGCCTTATGAAAAAGGACGCCATCTTTGGAGGGAAAAGAGTCGAAGTCAAATTTGAATTTGGGCGCCCTTCTTGAAGATTCTTCTCAAGTCTTTATATGCAGGCCTCTACTCTTCATTTGATCATCTCTTGTCTACCATATTGTTATGCTGCTAGATTGTTTTCAGGCACACGCTTCGAGGAAAGCATACCTCCTAGCATTGGCTCATCTTCTTGCTTGAAAGATAGCAACTAGTTGAGATAGTAGTTGTAATGGAGTCCTTTGCATTTGTAGTTGGGTTTCTTGCAATCATAGTTCAGTTTTTAGCATGATAGTGAAGTTTTGGTATTGCTGGTTTTATGTAGCTGATTGTAAGTTTCATTCACAAATCAAAAAATAAAAATAGTATCATTTTGGGTGTTTTACCATTGTGTTTTATTGCTAGGGGCGACCCATTGTGCAAGTTTGCAGATTTTTTGGAGACTCCCTTGATTTTATCTTTAGCAAGTTGCCTTTCCTAGGGCCGTACCACTTCAAGCTGCATTGGGAGTTGTGCCAGGAAATAAATACGGGGTTGCGTGTGAGTTTTCATCATTGGAATAGGGGCACCATCTTCCTAGGAGTAATATGCACTTTGTCTCATGCATTTTGGATGGGTTTTGAGTGAGTTGTGAGCATAATAGTGAGTTGCTGAGTTGCTAGTTTGTGCATTTTCAGTCAATAATCAGTTATATCAGATTATAGGAATTCATTAGTTGAGTGAGAAATTGATTCTAAGGGGTCTTGTGAGCATTGGAGAGTTGCTAAACATTATTGCAGAATTAATAAGCTTCTAATCTTGTGTTCTTGACAGGCACTTTATTTCATTGTAAGCTGAACAGTAGTATTGTCTGCATTCTCACTTCTCTTTTTACTTACTTGTACTTCCCGCTGAATAAGTGGAAGAGGCTGGCTTGCCGCCTATTTACTTTCCAGTCAAGTAATTCATAGGGATCCTATGACCATATGCTCGCCACTCCTTGGCGCATTCCTTGGTTAGAGTTACTTTTAGTTCAGCATGCATAAGATCCTCTGACCATATGCTCGTCTTTCCTAGATGCATTTCTTGGTTAGAGTTCCCTTTCAGTTCAGCATTGCATCAAATCCTTTGACCATATGCTCACACCTTGCCCAACATCGGGATCCTGGTGTACATCCTTGGTTAGAGTTGCTTCCCGCATCGTTTTGGTTTTAGAGCTAACCTTAACGGGTGCGTGTTGCATTGCCTATTGTAATAAAAAAAATAAAAAAAATTGGTCCGGTTCATTACATCCTTCAAATATCATCCACTAATCACCACCAAATGAGATCAATTCATAAGATATTGAATCCAACACTAAGTCTGGCTTGCAATTGTCTTCTTTATTGATCAATTTTCATTCACAAAGCATGAACACAAAGTTTCACAATTTTGCTTCAAAAAGGGCAGCACTTCGTTGCAAAATACTAAAGGTAAACTTTACAATAGAAATCCCTCATATTTATAAAGGAGAGGGATGAGCAAAATTAGGAAATTAGTTGAGAAAAGTTAGGTGAGTTAATTTAGGAAAATCTCACCTAACTTTGACTAAAGTCAAAATGTAATTTGTCTTCATGAAACTACATCTCAGATTTTCAGTGTAATTACATTTTAAGAAAAGACATTTAAGATGTTAGAAACTATTTACAAGATCTGTAAAGGAAAGCATCAGAAAGTTCAACTCTGGAGATCAGGAATCTTCATGGTTCCTTGCTTGGGCGCAGAAGTCTTAATACTTCTTCCTGGTCTCCTGCATGAACGTCTCATCCAAACCAACGGTGTAATCCACAATGGTGTGAACTCTTGTAATCAACCTTCTGGCGGATGAATGGATTTTCTTGCACTTGCGAAGATGCATCTTGAGATTATCAAGTATCAGCCGTGTATCACAAATGACATGCATTGAGGCTTTTGAAACGCTGGCATCCTCAACTTGCTGCATGACGAATTCTTTGTAGATCTGGGATAGTTCATTGGATCAAAAGATGTCACCTTCAGGATCACTTTATGACATCTGAAAAGGAACTGCAAAGATGGGGAATCAACAAATGTTAGATGAAAAAGCAGCATTGGGATGTGTGAAGCGAACAACGATGTTGAGCAAGTGTGAAGTGAGCGACGAGGCACGAAAAACGATGCAAAAGTGAAGAAATAGGGTTCGGAGCAAAGATAGAGTGATTTGGAAACGTTTCAAGGCAAAACTGGGAAAAGTGTAAGGGTGTTGAAAATCAACGCCCTTGCACGTTTGGGCGTAAGTTTGGAAAGAAAGTGTTAAGGCGTTGAAAAACAACACCCTGACACTTAGTCTCAAAAGATTTCATGGCAAATGCAATAGTGGGTTTGCAGTGGCGTAAGAGTTTCCAGCTTGATGAGTAAGAGAGAGGTGACAAGTATAAAAAAGAAATAACTTAAAATCACTTTTAAGTGATTTGGAAGTAAAATAGAAGAACAAAAAGTCACACATTTAATTAAGGCATGAAAAGTGGAGAAAACTGGAAAAAGTGCAAAACACTGAAAAATCATTGCTCAACTCAAAAAAAGGCTACGTATGGGAAAAAGTGCACAAGCGCTGAAAATGAGCGCTTGTGCACCAAACTGACTTTTCACTTAAGTGCAGAGGCGCTGAAAAAGCCCGCCCTTGCACTTTCACACCTAGAATTTTTTTTGAAAATATTAGTGCACTTTTGTTCGGAGCTTTTGCACTTTTGACACTTAGAATTTTTTTTGAAAATATTAGTTCGCTTTTGTCTGAAGCTTTTGCACTTTTGACACTTAGAAAAATTTCTGAAAATATTAGTGCGCTTTTGTTTGGAGCTTTTGCACTTTTCCCAATTTTACTAAGTATAAACAACGAGAGTTCGCGAAGGTACTTGTTTCGAAGGTTTTCGCGAGATGAACGCAGAGGGATGCTCAAACAGACTGTTTGAGACTTTGGAACACACTCCGAGGTGGATTGAAAATTGCCTCATTTTGCGTGCTTGAACTTCATGAACCTAGGAAATTGACAAGTTCCATAGGGGGGTTATCTGTGGAACGAGCACTGCTTGATTCCATGATAACAAGGTTTGGTAATGCTGAAAATAAAAACACACCTTTGGGAGATTGTATTGTTGGAGGCACTATGGATGAGGCCTTCGAAACAACAAACAATGACGATTGTAGTGATGTTGACAAAGGTGGTTTGAGTTTTGATTCTCAGGATCAATTGATGGATGGAGATATTTGTGTTGACACGTATGGTGATGAATTGGTAAATGACTTATTTGGAGAGACAACACCACAGGAGGAGCACAAAGAACAAAACAATCCGCTTTCTAATACATGGAATCTTGGTGAGATGGTCCCTCAGTTTGACAAAGAACCTAATTGGGATGAATTTACTTTTGATTAAGGAGCTGTTTTGATTTCTACACTGTAATTAAGCATGGTTGATGAGATTGATGAGGATATTGGTCTTGATCTTGTTGTTGAGAACAAATCAGATTTTACTTTACATATAGTTGAACATGAGCAAGGACTTGGCAGCTTTACTGATTTGGATTCACAATCAACTCTTGGGGGTGGTCAACAGTTGCTTTTTGACAATCCCTTGTTTGAGATAGGAGCTGATAGGGTATATGACAACCCACTTTTTGAGCTGGGTGATGAAACTACCCCTAGTTGCAGCACTGCATTGCATGAAAACAACAAGGTTTGGGACCTAGGTGCAACTTCTAGTTATGAAGTGTTGTCGCAAGAATGGACTAGTGGGACTACTTCCAGCCTTGGTGCTTGGGCAAACTTTATGATAAACTTTCATACGATTTCAATTTGAGATCAACAATTGAGTTGTACCCGGTTGAGCTTGGGTGTCAGTTATGATTTGGTACTAGGAAATGATTCTTCAGCTTATTCCTTGCTTACCTCTCCTACCTATTGAGTGGAATCATGGATTTATTATTGCTGCCCACACTTGCTTGAATTGGTTATGTAGACACTTCTCGTTGAGCAGATTGATTTCGAGTTAGGGCAGTTGGTTGTGAGTACCTTTCCGGATATAGTGCTCCCATTATTTGCTTCCATTTTGGTGAGTGACGCTTACTTCAGTTACTACATGGCAAGGGCATACATTGTTTCGATTGATGGTTTATTGATTGCTATAGTTTGGGATAGGAGAGTACAGTTTGAGCACATTGGGTTGACAGTGGTGTTCAGTGTGACGCAACTTCAGAATGATGGTTCCTTTCTGAGATTCACTTGGAACCCGGGATTCACACTGAGTTTTAGAGTAGCTATCATTTGGGATGAGAGAGCCAGTGTTGATTTACTAGAGCTTACTCGTGTGGCACTCCAGTTTGGTACTCTTGAGGGACTTTTTTTGAGGAGTGGATTGAGTCTTTGTGATATTTCATCACTCTTCTTGCTAGAGTTATTCAAGAGGCCTCATGTGTTGGTACCTCACAAGATAGGGATTTGAGCAGATGGAGCTACAAACCTCCTAGATTTATTTGGGACCTTGGGATCCTACTTGTTTGGGTGCGGATTAGTTTAAATTTATCTGGAGTTGTGGTGGTATTGCTTGAGGGCAAGCAATATTGGGAAGGGCAGACTGTAATGCCCCCATTTTTAGCACTACTCTCGCCAGTGACTGTTAGCCTATTTTCGGATGTTTGTAGGCAGGTTAGAGTCAGAATTAGGGTTTCCAACTGTTTGGAGGTCTCTTTTGTGGATTCAGGGGCTTGCATGTCAGAGTTTTGTAGTTTGGTTTATGGTTTCCTTCTAGGTTTTTAGAGAGCTTCAGAGGGATGTGACATGCATTTCAGGGATGCGACATGCATTTCAATTAGGGGTTTGCATGCATGATTGGTTTTTGGATTCTTTCTGGGTTTTCTAAGAGCTCTGCAATTGTATGACATACATTTGCATCTAACGACCTTTTTTGGACTTACTATTTTTAGTAAGTCACGATGGCTGCTCGGTTTGTGCTCAAATTGAGTTTGGAGTCACTATTTTCAGCAGTATGCTATTTATAGTAAGTGTTATTTTTAGCAGTTCAACGGTGGGTTTTCAGAGGGGTTTCTATTTATAGCAGTGGCTGGTCCTGATGTTGCTATCTTCAATTGGTCATAGTATAGTCTTCGATGGTCTTCAGTTTCGCTTAGTTTGGGTGTTTGGCACATACTATTTATAGCAGTGCTATTTATAGTAAGTCACCTTTGAGGGAGTTGGTCCCAGGCTAGTGTACTCGTAGCAGCATTATCACTCTATTTATTGTCAGAGAGCCTAAGGGTGCAGTTTAATATTTGCTTTATTCGATCACTTAAGTATTTTATAAAGTTATATTATAAAGTTATGTTGAGGGGTAAAGTGGTCATTAAAAGTGTACCTTGTGCCTAATGTAACGACTTCAAGTTGTTTTTAAAAGCTTTATTAATATTTTATTGTCTTCTTGAAGTGGATGCCTAAAGGAGGAAAAAGACATTTTAAAAATGTTAAATATTTCATTATGGAGAAAGGTGTTGGTTCTAGGGTGAAATTAAATGAATTTTGGAGTCCATCGCCCTAATTGATTATATTCTGAGTTTGGCTCTCATTTTCATATGCTTGCTTTTGACGACACAGAGAAATGTTGCCGATTTCATTCTAGGTTGCTTGGGTTGCGTAGAGAGGACGAAAACCCTCTTTCGTATGGGTTGGTTTCGGTGGTGAAATATTCACCCTAATCAGATATTGGTGTTTATTATCAGCGAAGATCACAGGAGCTTCAAGAGTTCGAATCTGGTGTCTGAAAGATGAAGAATTATCAATACTTCTAAGATTTTTTTGGTGTGTTTTTGTTTGCTTTAGTTTTGGTGTGGATTTCAAAGGTTTTGGTGCGATTTATTTCTACTTCTGGGCGCTTCTTTTTGGTACTTGAGACTTGGTTTTCTATTCATATCTCTTGGAAGGTTTGGAGTTTGCAAATGGGTATTGTCTTAATGGAAGCCTCTCTCAAGGGTGCCCCTTTTGAGTATTAGTTCATATTTTTTGGTGATGAAATCAATTTTAAAAGCCAGGTCGACCCAGCTCAGCCAACACAACCTTCAGGAGTCACCCAGTGTTTGTACGGCCTCTTTAAGGAGTGGGTTTGCAGTCCAAAGGTTGGCTTTGTGAGGGACGCCTCTCCTTGGGTCAGCATCAAGCTTGTTTTCCCTTACCCAATGGTGGATGTTGTCATAAGAAGAAGCCAAGTATTGCTGTCTAGAAGCTACGAAAATCAGGTCTGATCATAGTTGAGTAATTTTCTGTTTTGGTTTGTAAAAATCTGAACTAGATGTTATTGAAAATCAGAAAAAATATAAGGCGGCAAATTCCTCTTTCTTTGCAAGTTATCTAGTTATTTTACATTGCAATTTATTATGGAAATCTTTGCATATTTCACTCTCAATGACACATGAAACAATAACAAGGAAACTCAGAAAACAACAACAGCAGCAGATGGAAAACACACAAAAAGAAAACAGGGGTGCTTATTACAGTTCTCTCAATGTTCCAATGATGTTCAAGGAAAGGAGAGGGGAAGGTGGTTGAGGTTCATGTCCTGGTAGAGGCAATGCTTTGGGTTATGCAAGCATCCATAGAACCCTAAAATACCCATTTAATGCCTTAGATGATGCTACTCTAGAGCTACAGATTATTTCCCTGGCCATTCCAATTCAAAAATCAAGCTTGAGAGTTAAGAAGGTGTGGGTTCTTTATTCCTTACACAATTGGAGTTGAGATATTAAACTAGCCTTGTTCATTCTTGTTGGACAAGGGATGGTAATCATGACCGAGAAAGGTCATGTTTCTATAAATTTAACCATTTAGATCCTTTCCACCTCATAATATATCTCTTCTCTCATTTGCTTCAGGGTTGGTGCTTCTGTTTTTTTTTTCACCATTTGTTTCAATGTGGTCTAGGGGAAGGAAAGGGGGAGATGGTTGTGCTTTAGATCTCATGTGAGGTTATGTATCTAGGTGAGAAATATGGAGGAGCTATCTCAACTAGAATCTTGAAAGACTTGGTCACCCTAAATGAGGTACCATGTAGATTATTAGGTATGTCTTTCACCCTTTCTATTTAGATTTTAGGCCAAGAGTTAAAAAATATCTCGAGTTTTCAAGTGATGAATTTGAGGCCAATTTCTTTGACAAATCTTCATAAGAATCATTGTATGAATGAATTCTCCCGAAATCGTCTTAATGATTATGTCATGGCTACCATATGAATGAATGAATGATTTTAATTACATCCACGAGACCCGCCAATCTATGGGACCCAAGAGATGAAACTAGAAAACCAACACAACAAAACCACTGCACCAAACTGCCTACTGTTGTTTTCAATATCTTTGCTGGTTTTGTTTCTTCTGTTGTGTATTTTGGTCAGGTAACTTGCTTTTTTATCAATCTTCTCCTCTTCAAACAAAGCCACTAAAGATTTGACTTTTAACAAATTTGAGTAACTATACTGGATGTCCTCGTAAGCTTTACACTCCATAACATAGTTTCACTCTATCTCCACTAAACCCGAAGAGCAGAAACAACAAATCCTATCTGACAACACCTCTTTGGGTATTTTCCATCTTCTTGTTTAGCATCTCAAACGGTGTGAGCTAGTTCTTAACTAAGCTATTAGCATTTCAGCCTTCCACTTTATATCTTCCCCTATGTAGAATTTTTGTTCGTGATCACAAGTAGGGTTAGGATGTGATGTGAAGCAAGAGTAAAGGGAGAGGAGGCCTTGGTGGAATAGGATGTGAAGAGTTTGATTATGGAGGTAGATAGCTATCTTTCACTATTAAATTATGTTAATGACTTTTAAATTGATCATTAACAAGGATGAATCACAATTAGTCAATATTGCAATGATGATGAAACCCATGGAGCCTAAACTCACCATAATTTTTTTGAAAGGGATTAATAGCCTAAACCCATAACAAGTGCAAGGTAATATTATTGAAATTTTGCCCCCATCACTTTGTTCAAAGGTAGAAGAGGGCATCCCTAGTTAGAAAAATGATATCTAAGCCATATTTTGACTAGTTTGAGCATTGCAACCATACTACAATCCAAGTGTTCAATGCATAATGTGGTGGTCCTCTTCAATGTGGCAATGAAGATGCTTTCCTAATAAAGGATAGGGGATTTGCTTGCAAAGGGGAGGCTCCAATTTAGGTATTCTTAGGTTCTTTTGGTTGATATTGCTACTTCTGAATTAAAGCTCCAAGATACCTTAGTAGACTTTGGGAAAACTACTTGAGTAGGTTACCTTTGAATGACATGGTATGGGTTGGACACCCCAAATTTGAATTTTTTGTTTCTTAAGATCCTTTGATATCTTATTTTTTTCCTACGAGAAGTCAATTTTCTCTTTGTTAGGTCGTAATTGGCCAGCATGATCTTCGTGCTTTTGTCTTGTAGTTTATTAGGTGATGGCAAACTATATTTAGTAGGAGTTGGAAAGTGAAATACAATGCAAAGACTTTGACTTTTATGTTCTAACTTTGGAAGAATACTAGAGTTGGAAAGATACTTCCAAGTAAGAATGGAGGAGATGAAAAATGTTCGATGAAGAGGAATAGATGAAAACTCAAGTGACAATGAAGCACAAGAAGTGCATATGGACGAGGATGACAAAGATCCAACAAAGAGAAGATTGCTAAGGGTCATCTCCAAGGTGGGTGGTTGCACACAGACAAATAGTTTGAGCTGTGTAGGAAGCCTATGTCCAAAGAAATTGATTGACTGGATTATGGAGTTGGAAAAACACTGCAAGTATGAAATTTTTGAGATCCTAGGAGAGTGAGGTTTTCTTGTACTAAACTAAAAAGACATGCATCATTGTGGTGGAGTCACGTCCAAAAATACAAATAACAAAAAGGAATAGAAAATCCACCATGGGGTAAGATGGCTGCCATGCTAAGGGGAAAATTTATGCTAGTGAACAACAAGATTAGCCCATTCTTGAAGTTGTAGGACGTGAAGTAGAGGCAAGTGAGTGTCAAGGATTATATGGAGGAGTTTTATGATTTATTGGCTAACCATTAGAGTAGGACACATAGAGGAGAGAAAAGAAAAGGTTGCAAGGTAAGTGAACGTGTTGAAGGTCAACATTTGAGATGATTTAGAGTGGAAACTTTATGTTTGAGGAAGAGCTCTATCAATGTGCACTAAAAGTTGAAAAAAAGATTGTTTAGGAGACAATAGAGTAGTGTATAGAGTAGAGTAAAGCTTGTGTGCACAAAGAGTGTCATAGTACTAGGCGATAGGGAAGAGTCAATACAAACATGTTTGAATGAGGTGAGTGCATCATTTGGTGGTGGAAATGTGCCTAGGGGAAGAAAGTCCTTATGAGGGTGAGGATAAGGATGAGGAAGAATCTTTTTTGGGGACTATTTCTAGTGTGGAGAAATAGGGCATCAAGCATTTGAAAGTTTGCAAGGGTAGTAGAGAAATGTTGGATGGAGAATTGAGGCAAGCAATGATGTCATGGAAGGGAGTTCAAAGAGCAATTGTGTTATGCATTAGTTAATAATGCTGAGAGACCTAGTAGAGGATAAACGTTTGTAACAAAGGGAATCTTGTTGAAACTAATAAGGGGAAAGAAGAAGACATGAAAACAAAGAAAGAGTCTCTTCAAAACCATTTGTAAGTCAGGAGGTAAGTGCTGCAAAAATGATTATAGACAGTGGTAGCATAGATAATCTCATTTCAATTAGGATGGTGGAAAAGCTAGGATTGAAGAGGAATGCACATCCTAATACTTATAAAGGGTTGTGGTTGTTAAAGGGACACTAATTGCTAGGGAGTGAGCAATTCAAGATAAGATTTAAGATTGGCAAGTATGAATATGAAGTCATATGTGACATCATGCTAATAGGTTGTTGCCATATTTTGTTGGGACGACCATGGTGATATGATAGGAAAGTGTTACACAATGGGTGCTCAAATACTTATACCTTGTGAAAAGGAGGGACAAAATATAAGTTGGTGCCACTCGAGGATTGGGGTACATAGGTAGAAATGAACCCAAGTGTGCTGCTTGTGTTTGGGACACAATTCATGAAGGAAGAAAAGAAGGATGTGTATGTCTAGTGTTCATGTTGAAGCTTGCACGAGGAGGCACTAAAGGTGAGAAGGGTGTAGATAGTGTAGAAGAAAATATGTTGCAAGATATATTGGAGGAATGTAAAGACATCATGTTTGAGGATGTGCCGAAAGACTTATCACTCGTATGCAACGTTAATTATGCAATGGACTTAGTAATTCGGTTTAAGCCTACCCAATAATGTGGCTTATAGAATGATGCCACATTAGATTAAGGAGATAATGAAACAAGTGGACGAGTTCCCTTAGAAAGGGTTAATTAGAGAGAATTTGAGCTCATGTGTAGTACTTGCAATATTGGCATTGAAGGATGAAAATTGGAGAGCGTGCGCAGCTCAAGGGCCATTAACAAGATAACCATCAAGTATAGGTTTCTATTACAATGCATGGATGACTTGTGAATTGTTTGAGTGGGGTGAACTATTGCACAAAAAATAATTTGAAGAGCAATTACCTTCAAATTACCATCAAATTAGAGTCAGGAAAGGTGATGAATGGAAGACAATTTTCAAGATGGACTTATTGTACGAGTGGTTGGTGATGCTTGGTTTGACAAATGTGCCAAGCACCTTCGTGAGGTTAATGAATGAGGTAATCAAACCATTCCTAGGAATGTTTGTAATTATGTTTTGGATGATACTTTGGTATGTAATAACATAAAAGAGGAACACTTGGCACACATAAAGCAAGTATTGCAATGGTTGTGTGAAGAAAAGCTGCTAGTAAACTTAAATAAATCCAACTTCTTGAAGAAAGACTTGGTATTCTTGGGATTTGTGATATCTCAAGAGGGTTTAAAGATGGGTCCCAAAAGGTAAAGGTGATCATGGAATAGTGATCACCAAAGAGCACATTCAAGGTGTAAAGATTCCATGGGTTGGCAAGATTTTATAGGAACTTAATTAAAAAATTTAATGGGATCTATGCACCCATCATGGAGAATATGAGGGGTGATACAAAGTAGTTTGTGTTGATAAGGAGTGTAGAATGATCATTCTAGGCATTGAAGAGGGAGGTGACATAGCATTTAGTGCCAGTGTTTCCAAATTTTGATAAGGTTTTTTAGGTAGAATGTGACACTAGTGGCATATTAGTTGTTGCATTATTTAGCCATGAAGGAAAGCCAATCATGTATGTTAGTGAGAATCTCAATGATGCTAAGAAGAAATCATCAATGTATCACTAAGAGTTTTATGTGAAAGTGCAAGCACTAAAGAAATGGAGGTAATATCTATTGCATAAGGATTTTGTATTGTACACAGACCACCAAGCATTGTAGTTTATAAACAACCAAAACAAGTTGAACTAGTGGTTTATGAAGTGGGTTGAGATTTTGTAGAGTTATATGTTGTTCTTAACGCATAAGAGAAATAAGTTAAATAAAGTTGTTAACATATTGAGTTGAAAATGTGCTTTAGCAAGAGAAATATGCATGAGAATCATGGAATTCGAAAAATCATGGAGTAGTATGCTCAAGATAGGGATTTCCAAGAGGTGTGGAAAGCATGCATTGAGCCCATGTGTGAAGGCCAATTGTAGTGGTCAAATAATGTATTGCAATATGGGTTGTTGTACAAGGGCACATAATTGTGCATATCTAAAGGGTTGATGTGTGAAAACCTTATATAGGAGAGACATGGCAAAGGTCTAGTTGGGCATTTCAGCATAAGATAAGATAGTTGCATAACTAAGTGAAGGGTTTCTTTGGCCACAAATGATTGTGTGTAATGTCCCCTTCCTAGGCAACACCGTTGTGTCAGAGGTTAGCCTATTATTTAGATCCTCGTAGGCTGGCAGAAGTGTTTAGAGGATCACTTGTGGCAGTTATACAGCGTAGGGAACATCACTCCAGTAGTTGAGTCAGGTTTGGGCCTTTGTAGACACTTTCAGAGTGGTTTACAGATACTTACTATTTATAGTAAGTTAGGCAGGCGGGAGTTGCTATTTTGGGCAGGGCACCTGGTTTAGCTAGTCAGCTCAGTTTCGACCCAGTTTGACCGTTTGATGAGTAGATGGAAAATAATAGAGCATTTAATAATAATTAAATGATTATTATTTTGACTTTATGTTATAAAGTCACTTTAATGATATATTAAAATATTAATTATTAATGACACTTTATAATAGAGGAGAAATATTATTATAATGAATAATTATTTATTCATTAAAAGGGACGCCATTATGTTAATATTATTGCCTAAGTCAAAAAGAGGCGAATTAATATTATTAAATGCATTTTAATTGATTTTTGAGAAGAGGGTTGAATTCTTGAGAAGGTTATATATTCTTTCAAAGGCAAATCAAACTCATATGTTGATTATTCTAATTTGTCTTCATTCTTCTCTTGGAGAGCATTGGGGTTTGAGAAACCAGGGTTTTTGCAGATCATCGGATTTTGAAGAACGTTCCCTCTTCAGAATCAGGCATACTGAGACTGTGCAATACCAGTTGAAGATTGTCAATTGAATAACTTCATTTAGAGGTTATTACAGAGTTTCATTGTGGGGTTTCATTTAGAGATTGGATTGATCTTCCTTCCAGAAGGGGAATAATTCATTGGCAGTGTCTTGTCTCACATCTGGCACATACTTCAAGGGTCGTACGAATTTCTCTTTGCTGGTACAAAGCCGTACTGTTACAGCAGCAAGGCCGTACCCTCTAGACTCATCCAGACGTCTTGTTTTGGGAGCATCTGCTTCTTTTACTCTGAGCGCCTAAGGGTTCTGGAGCTTTGGAGTTGATTTGTGGGTCTGTAACTGGCTTCATCCACTTGGCCGTACCTATACTTCTTCAACAATGGCGGCTGCAAGCAATCAGGTTCCCATTAAATAAAAATGTTGCCTTTTCCTTATATGTTTGATTTTATTCATTGTATGAGTTCTGGAGATCAATAAATATATGTGCATTCATCTGGATAGTGTTATTGATGCATTATTTATCGTCAATGAATTTATTATGAATTTTCTAGTATTTTAGAGCAAAATCACAATTTCTCTTTTATGGCAAAAACCTACAAAAAAATAAAAAATACAGAAAACACAACAAAACCTCAGCGCTATTGGCCAGTGATTGGGTTGAGAGACACCTGGTCTCTTACATTGTGGATGCATGAAGTTTGTGCAACAATGTCATTTGCCAACTACTGAATGGGTAGAGTTAGAACACGTGGTTATATCTACCATTGCTAATTCTTGAGAGGCCTTGGGGACACCTAAGCACAGATTCTATTCTAGGACTGCCAAGGATGCATAGTGAGCATGATTTAGTATTTGTGGTGGTCGACAAATTTTCCAAGATGGCACATTTTATACCATGTAGGTAGATGAATGGTGCCACACAAGTAGCCAACTTGTCTTCAAGGAGGCAATGAGATTGTACTGATTTTCACTCACCATTGTGTTGGATCGAGACATAAAGTTTGTAGGGCATTTTTAGAGAACACTATAGAAGAAGCTAGATACAAGCTAAAGTTAAGTTCGACATACAATCCTTAGCTAGATTGATGGACAAATGGAGATAGTCAACAAAACTATAGGAGAACTATTGATGCATGATATAGCATACACCAACTTAGGTGAAAAACAAATATGTTCTACTTACTTGAAAGGAAATCAAGATTCGAAAACATAGGAAAAAGTGGGTGGATGATAAGCTTGTTATCTACGTTAGAATTTAGTACTTACACAAATAGTTAAATAAATAAATTAACATGCTATTGTTAATTTAATAAATAAATTTGGTTTTGGTAGTTATATTCCTGTAACTAGTTTTATGAAATATGCTAACCAATTTTTTGCCACAGTTTTTACACAATAACCAACACTTGGCCAATTTGATTAGTGTTAGCGCCAAAACCAAATCTCTATCAAAGCGCCCTAAAACCACTGAAGGAAGAAGGGTGGGCATATGGTTAGAGGATCCCTAGGATCAATAACTCAAGAATTGAAATTGCTTACAACTGGAAGTGTAAAATAAACTCAACACCAAGAATGTGCACTCAAGATCCCTTTGAAGGCGAGGTGCTAACATATGGTGGAGTAATTATTACAAATTGAAATAACTAGGCGGATAACTAGCCATAGAAAACTCCAACTACTAATTCATCCACTGCGGCGGGCATCCACTCAAGAGTGGGGATTCACCAGTTGACAGTGGGTGAGAAAAACAAATACAAAGTAAATTTCCTCCTCACTGGCGGTAAACCATCCAGGGGTTATTGTATGTGAATTAGAAGCACAAGTAAATGTAGAATTAACAATGGTTGGATTAGTACTACTAATTCTCAACCTTACAATAAAATAGATCTGCAAATTACAATGTGTTACAATGATAGAATGAAGCAAGGTGAGAGGAAAAATTCTTGCAAGCTCTAAACAACTCAAATACTAGAAACTGAAGCCAAAAATGGAACTTATAACAATCTGATTACAAAAGCCAGCAAACTGAAATTGTAAACCAGCAACTGTGAAACCAATAAAATGTTCATAACTCATTCAATATACCTCCGAATTGGCTGAAATCAAATGCAAATGCTTCCTAGGAGGTTGGCGCCCAAATTGCAATAGAGAAATAGCTTTAAAATACCTCCAATTATTTTGCACGAATTTCAATGCTTCCTTGAAAGGTACGGCCAAGCTGGGAGGGGCAATTTTCTTTTAAAAATCAGATTCTTGATAATAAAATCTCAAACTTGGTGGAAAGGGTCGCCCATAGTAAACAATCATTTAGCAACAATGCCCAGAACCATATTCAATCTGATCAATGAGTTGTGAACAAAAACCACTTTCAGCTGTAGACAAACCAGCAACACCAAAATTGACACCAGCAACACCAAAACTGACAAAAACTCCAAAATTCATCAACAATTGAGCTCCATTTGCTAGTCTGAATGAGAAGCAGCAATAAGACCAACTAGGTGTTGTCTTACAAACACGAAATTGGTTGAAATTTAGGAGGTAAGCATCCCTCGAAGAAATATTCACAATGTCATTTTGACAGCAGAACGATAACATAAACAATGGATACCAAATGTTGGAGCAAGGCTTCACTTTTATAGAAAAGGAGGAATCTCTTCAAATCCCCTTCAAGGCACACCAAAAGCCACAATTGAATCTTTTCAAATTTCCAAAATTCATAATCCCTCAAGGATGGCGTCCCACTTCAAGGCAACATAAAACTTTATTGAAAAATAATATATTCCTTTATGAAGGTGTACCCCTTCAATGGCCCTCTTTTAAAACAACATAAAGTTAACTCCCTAGGCCAAGGGGGTCAACAAAGAAACATAACATTAGTTGCCTTGTATTAAATAATTGTCATCAAAAATTGCATTTTGGGAACAATACCAAAAATACCAACTGTTCCAACAAGAATAAGAACAAACTGAAGTACTGCCAACAGGACCACTGCCAAACATAGTATTTACTAAAAATAGTAAACACCAAGAAATGCCACAGAACCTCCAAGCATGGAAACCCTAATTTCACCTCAACGAGCTTACGGGCCTCTGGAATAGGCTGATGAGCAACTGAATTGATTACTGACAAGAAGGGGACATTACAGTTCGCCCTCCTTTTGATTGCTTGTCCTCAAGCAACCGCAAATCTGAATGCTGCAATATATGTTCACCCTCCCATGTTGCATCTTCAAGGGGCAAGTTCCTCCATTTTACCAAATACTCTTTGATTGTTCTTCTTCTCAAAGAGCGCTCCCTAGTGTCAAGAATCTCCTCAGGAATCAACACCAACTGACCTTCCTCATCCAATGGAGGTAATTCTGAAGTGGCCACCACATTGTGCCCAAGTGCCTTCTTGAGACGAGACACATGAAAGATGTTGTGCACTTTGCTATTAGCTAGAAGCTCCAACTCATAAGCCACTTCTCCAATCTTTTTGATGACTTTAAATGGACCATAAAAACATGGCTTTAGCTTTTCTGTACCACTCTTTTTAAGGGAAGATTGCCTATAGGGCTGAAGTCTCAAGTAGACCATGTCTCCTACTTCAAATGATCACTCAACACATTGCTGATCAGCGTATAACTTCTGCTGGTTTTGAGCTTCTTGTAGATTTTCCTTTAATGATTTCAAGATGTCTTGGCTCTGTTGAAGCATATCCTTTCCCTGAGGAGCTCTACTATCATCAAACACCAAATTTAAAAAGTTAGGAGCATCATAAGCATAAAGAGCCATAAAAGGAGACATCTTAATTGACATATGATAGGAAGAGTTATAACAATACTCTCTCCCAAATGAAGCCACTTAACCCAAACTCTTTGCTGCCCCGAAACATAATTTCTGAGGTAGCCTTCTAACCATTTATTGACAATCTCGGATTGCCCATCCATTTGTGGATGATAACTAGTGCTTGGAGTGAGCACTGTACCACTCAACTTGAAGATCTCCTGCTAGAAAGCACTTAGGAACTTATTGTCTTTATCACTGACAATGGTTTTAGGCAAACCATGCAAACAAAAAACTTCTCTAAAGAATAACTCAGCCACTTGAGCTGCTGTAAATGAAGTTGTGATAGCATAAAAGTGTAAAAACTTAGTCAATCTATCTACCATAACAAAAATACAATCTCGCCTTTGCACCTTTGGTAGCCCTGTGATGAAATCCATTGCAATGCTCTCCCATTTTTGATTCGGAATCGGCAAGGGCTGCAACAAACCAGCTGGAAAATAATGTTCATTTTTATTCTTTTGATAAGTAGAACATTCTCTTATGTAATTCATGATCTCTTCCTTCATCCCTTTCCAAGCAAACCTTTCTCTAATCTGTTTATAAGTCTTGAATATGCCTTTATTACCAACAAGAGGAACATCATGAAAAGATTGTAGAATCTTCTTCTTAAGCTTAGATTCAGACACTAAAAGATCCTACCTTTATAGATAATCAACCCATCAACCAACTTATACCTTTCATCAACCAAATGACCTTCAAACAAGTTGGTTGCAAACTAATTTTTAGCATAATCAACAGCAATTAACTCTTTCCAATCTGGTGAAAGTTCACAAATAGATTGCAAATGGGGCCTTCTTGATAGAGCATCTATCACTATGTTATTTTTTCCTTTGACATAAGTCGTAAGCTTGGAGCTTGCTTACCCATTTCTGCTGTCTTTCATTCAAATCCTTTTGGCGCATGAAATGTTTAAGATTGTTATGATCAGTCTTAACAACAAATTTATTCCCCACCAAGTATTGCCGAAACTTAGATAATGCGTGCATGATAGCAAGCATTTTTTTGTCATAGATTGAGTAGGATTTTTTTGCTCCTCTCAACTTTTTGCTCTCAAAGACAATGGGGTGCTTGTCTTGCATGAGAACAACTCCAACTCCCTCACCTGAAGCATCGCATTGCAATTCAAAGGGGTTTGTGAAATCTGGTAGTGCAACACAGGACACGAGCTCATTATGTGCTTGAACTTGTCGAAGACTCCTTGTGCCTTATCTGTCCATAAGAAAGCTCCTTTCTTTGTGATATCTGTAAGGAGGGCTGCCATGTGAGAATATCCCTTGACAAATCTTCTATAGAATCCACACAAACCCAAAAATCCTCTCAAGTGAGAAATATTCTTTGGAGGTGGCCAATCAAGGATGGCTTTAATCTTCTCAGGATCAACTTTCACACCCTTAGCACTAATGATGTGGCCGAAATACAACAACTCCGTCATCCCGAACTCACACTTTGATTCTTTGGCGAACAAGCATTCCGCCTCCAAAATGCTAAGCACTTCTTCTAAGTGCTTGAGGTGCTCTTCCCAAGACTTATTGAATATGATAATATCGTCGAAGAAGATGAGCACAAACTTCCTCAACTGCTGTCTAAAAATCTTGTTCATACAAGATTGGAATGTAGCTAGAGCATTTGTCAAACCGAAAGGCATGACAAGAAATTCAAAATGTCCAAAATGGCATCTAAATGTTGTTTTCTCTATATCCGCTTCCCTCATCCTAATTTGATGATAACCAGAACGGAGATCAATCTTCGAAAGAACATGGCCCCATGGAGCTCATCAATAAGCTCATCTATCCTTGGAATAGGATATCTATTCTTGATGGTCTTCTTATTTAATGCGTGGTAGTCAACATACATATGCATTGTTCCATCTTTCTTTTTACCAACACCACTGCTGAAGCAAAAAGACTTTTACTTTGCCGAATGAACCCCATCTCCAGTAGCTCCTTGATGGCCTTTTCTATCTCATCTTTCTACTTTTTGGGATAACGGTAAGGCGTAGTGATGACAGACTTTGTGAAATATTCCCCTTAATTTTTTCCCAAAATTTAACACACAAATCAGCAACCAATCACTGATTAGCGATAGCTCCACATGCAAATCAACATGGAAAGTAACTCTAACCAAGAATGTTCACCAAGATCCCAATGTGGGCAAGGTGATAGCATATGGTCAAAGGATCATTAGGAATAAACTGAATTGAAATTACAATTCATCTGCTGATGTAGGCATCCACAAGCAGTGGAGATAATCCACTTATTCAGTGGGTAAAATTATTACATTATTAAAGGCGACAAGCTAGCCTTTTAAATCCTCACTTCCACTTATTAACGTGGGGGGAATACAGTCCACACAACTACTTATTTAGTGGGGGGAAACTTACAATTAAAGAAAGATGATTATTTAAAATCAACCACTCAATCGTGGGAGTATGAAATTTAAACTAATTGCAGCAAATAAAATAAATAGCTGTTAGTACTACTAATCAGCTTTACAATGAATTAAACAGCTGCAAATAAGAAATATATGCTTCCAAATCAATCAATGGTTAGACTAACACTTCCTCTAACTCTTACAATACAATAATGATATAAAAATGAAGCTCAAACCAGCATTATATCAAAAACTAACAAGTCTGATATAAATCTGCAATTTTGGAAATGAATAACCAGCAACTATAAGAATCAATTAAATGCTCATAATTTCACCAAAATACCTCCGAATGGCATGAAACAATGTGCAATGAACCTCTGGAGGATAGGCGCCTATGACAAGATGAAGAAACAGCCTCAAAAGTCATCCATTAATTTATGGCACAATTCCCAATGCTCTCCAAATGGTACGGCTCTTGAGAAGGGCGATTTAGCAATATAAAATCAAAGACTTGGAAATAAATTCCAATCTCTTGTGGAAGGGGTCGCCTTGGGTCTAGAAACACTTTGCAAACATACCCAGAATGATATATAATTTGCTCAAAAAGCTATTAATAAAAAAAACTTTACCCAGAATGATATATAATTTGCTCAAAAAGCTATTAATAAAAAAAACTTTCCGCTGTAGCAATATCAACAACATCAAAATTGAGAATAACTCCAAAATTTTCAACAATTGAACTCCATCTGCTAGTCTGAATGAGAAGCAGCAATAAAAACCAATTAGGTGTTGTCTCTCAAACACGAAATTGATTGGAATCTAGGAGGTAAGCATCCCTCGAAGAAATAATCACAATGTCATTTCGACAGCATAACTTTAGCAATTAACAATGGATGATAAATGCTGGAGCAAACTATCTCTTTTATAGAATTGAAAGTGACTTTTCAAATTCCATAACTCCTCTAAGAAAGGGACGCCAAAAGCTCCTTTTTGAAATATTTTACTTTTCAAAATATTTAATTCTCCCTTAATATGGCGTCCAAAACCCAAGGCATATTAAAGCAATATAAAATATCAATTATTCCCTCCATGAGGCGTCCACCTTTCATGAACACCTTTTAAAACAACTTCAAGTTATCATATTAGGCCAAGGGGGGGATCAACTTAAAATTAAAACATTAATAACTTGAAATGACTCATTTCTCCCTTTTACACCTCAATAGCCAAATTCAACAATATTCAATTGCTCCAACTGAAATGGAAAACTGACTGAAGAGCTGCCAACTGGACCACTGCCAAAATTAGAACTTACTAAAAATAGTAAATTCTGAGAAATGCCAAAAAGCCTCCAAATAAGGAAACCCTAATTTTACCTCAGACAAGCCTACGGATTTTTGGAAATAAGCTAAAACCAAATGAAGAGCTAATGGCCAAAATGGGGACATTACACTTTGCTCCTTCTTCTACTTCAATCACATGCTCACAAACTCTTTTAGGAGGTCTCCCAGGAGGTAGACTACCAAAGACATTGCTCTTCTTAGAAAGCAAGGCTTGGATATCAGGATGATATTGCCTTTTTTCTTCCATTGGATCAGCTGGTAGGACCATACACTCTGTTGCCCATTCAACTTGATCATGTCGGATCAGCCTTTCCATTCTTTTCAAAGACACTATTTGAGGGCCCCCATTAGACATCCCTCTCAAGACAACATTCTTTCCCTTTGACTAAAATTTCAGCTCCATAGTTTGCAAATTCAATGTGATCTCACCAAGAGATCGCAGCCATTGTATACCTAGCACAACATCTGTATCTCCAATTCTAGCCACATAAAAATCATCTTTCATCTCATGATTTCCTAATTGCATAGAAAGGTTAGGAATCTTTCTTGTGCAAGACATGGTAAAACCATCTGCAACCATTACCTTGAAGCCTTCAAATTCTTCAGTCTTCAAACCTCTCTTAGCTACTAATCTTTCATCAATAAAATTATGAGTTGCTCCCCTGTCAATTGGAGCAACAATCCTTTGCGAGCCAACCACTCCATGAACCCGAAAGGATTATTATTTTGAAAACTCGATAGTTGTGCTAAAGCACTACTATCTCCAACTTCATTAGGCTTCTCTTTTGGAGCTTCTTCTCCATCACTACTTGCTGATTAGACGAATTAGATTCTGATCCATAATTAGAATAACCCTCCATTTGATGTGCTTTGCCTCTTCCATAGTAACGGTGACCCTTAACCCAAGGTTCACGACAAGTGTAGCAAACACCATCTTTTCTAAGCTGTTCTCGGAGCTCTTCTGACATCTTTGGCGGAAACTTCTTTGGCAGATTTGAAGAATGTTTTTTATCCTTCTTATGGCTGAAAGGTTTCGAATGAAACTTAGGCCTTGGGGCTGCCAACTCCATGCTCCTGGCTTTCTTGATGGCCTCATCTAAAGTTGGTGGATCAAAGGCTTTGATCCATCCCTTCAAAGGCTCCATTAATCCTTCAGAAAAGAGAACCATAAGTCTTCTCTCAGTAATGTTAGACACCATTACTGATAATCTCTGAAAATCAGCCACATAATTTTTTAAAGATCCTTGTTGCTTCAACTGTGCCAATTCTCTGAATCTCAACTTAGGATCTTTGGTATCAAATCTTTCAATCAGCTTGTTGGTAAACTCATCATAGGTGCGGATGAGGTTATGGCCAAGAGTGACCAAACCATGAGTCCACCATTCGTGAGCTACTCCATCCAAGTGCAATTTGGCAAATTTAATTGCATCTTCCTCTGACATTGGTCTGAGAGAAAGATAGTTATCCAATTTTTGCACCCATGATCTCGCTGTACACTTATTACCACCATCAAAATGTTCCAAAGTTATCTTTCCCAAAGCTTGATAAAAATCATTTCTAGGCATCATAGGAGGATGTTGCTCATTCCTTCCACATTTCTCCTACTCCTTTGATTCATGTATTGATCAAAGGTCCAAGCATCTCTCATATCAGGAGGTAAGGAAGCATATTCCATATAAACCTGTCGTGCATCATCAGCAAAAGGTGTTGCAGCTTCAACTGGTTGTTGCTCTTCCGTTGGAGTGAAAGTAGGGAAAAGAGGTCTAGAGGAGGACCCACTAGAGGTTGCAGTATGCTGACCCACAATTCTATCTCTTCTATTCACATCAAGATTGCCATTACTGTTATTCCCATTAACTCCACTGCTTTCACCAGTTGGATTAGTTTGGAGCTTAATGATATTTTGTGTTGCTTGCTGATCCAACTTGGACAATAATTGGGACATCATGTCGATCATCCCGTCAAACTTTTTCTCCATTCTTGCCTCCTCATCATAAGCTTGCCTAAGACTTTCTGACATATTTTCAACTGTTTTACCAATTCCTTCAATTATGTTCTCAGTACTTTCAATTGTTTTACCAAGATCTCTTAAAGCTTCTGAAAATGTGTCTACCTCTGGAACGGGTGGGAACTGATGATGAGTTCTGGCTTGACTTTTGGTGAATGGTCTGGTTTCTATATCACTCATCAGACAACTGACTGTTGGAAGTCACAGGATGGTAGGGTCTTCTGCTTTGTTACCACTGAAATATGCTAACCAATTTTTTGCCATAGTTTTTACACAATAACCAACACTTGGCCAATTTGATTAGCGTTAGCGCCAAAGCCAAATCTCTATCAAAACAACTCTAACCAAGAATGCGCTTTAAAACCACTGAAGGAAGAGGGGCAGGCATATGGTTAGAGGATCCCTAGGATCAATAACTCAACAATTGAAATTTCTTACAACTGGAAGTGTAAAATAAACTCAACGCCAAGAATGTGCAATCAAGATCCTTTTGAAGGCGAGGTGCTAACATATGGCGGAGTAATTATTACAAATTGAAATAATTAGGCGGATAACCAGCCATAGAAAACTCCAACCACTAATTCATCCATTGCAGCGGGCATACACTTAATAGTGGGGATTCACCAGTTGACAGTGGGTGAGAAAAAAAATACAAAGTAAATTTCCTCTTCACTAGCGGTAAACCATCCAGGGGTTATTGTATGCGAATTAGAAACACAAGTAAATGCAGAATTAACAATGGTTGGATTAGTACTACTAATTCTCAACCTTACAATAAAAGAAATCTGCAAATTACAATGTGTTAGAATGATAGAATGAAGCAAGGTGAGAGGAAAGATTCTTGCAAGCTTTAAACAACTCAAATACTAGAAATTGAAGCCAAAAACTGAACTTATAACAATCTGATTACAAAAACTAGCAAACTGAAATTGTAAACCAGCAACTGTGAAACCAATGAAATGTTCATAACTCATTCAATATACCTCCGAATTGGCTGAAATCAAATGCAAATGCTTCCTAGGAGGTTGGCGCCCAAATTGCAATAGAGAAATAGCTTCAAAATACCTCCAATCATTTTGCACGAATTTCAATGCTTCCTTGAAAGGTACGACCAAGCTGGGAGGGGCGATTTTCTTTTAAAAAATTAGATTCTTTATAATAAAATCTCAAACTTTGTGGAAAGGGTCGCGCATAGTAAACAATCATTTAGCAACAATGCCCAGAACCATATTCAATCTGATCAATGAGTTGTGAACAAAAACCACTTTCAGCTGTAGACAAACCGACAACACCAAAACTGACAAAAATTCCAAAATTCATCAACAATTGAGCTCCATTTGCTAGTCTGAATGAGAAGCAACAATAAGACCAACTAGGTGTTGTCTTGCAAACACGAAATTGGTTGAAATCTAGGAGGTAAGTGTTAATGTTATAGCAGCTTCGGTAGCTCCTTCCAGCTCACTTCTTTCGTGGAAGTCTTAAATTGAATTATAGCCATTGGCTATTCAATTTACTTTTATTGTTTTGTATTTTATACTTTGGCCGACATGGAAGAATTCAAAATTCATAGAAGACATTTAATATACTTCTAGGCCGACTTCATTAAGAAGATATGTGATTTTGACTAAGGCCGACTTTGATTGAAGAAGAGTTGAGCCGACATCTTGGAGTCTTGAGAGGCCGACATGAAAGGACTTGGTTCATATACATATACTCAGATTGTTCATCCATTTTTGAGCATCGAAGATTTAATCCAGTTCGGTCATCCTCAAGTGCGAACATAATATCGATGCTCTTCCCCAGTTCGGTCATCATCAAGTGCGAATATGTCTGATATTTGAAGAGCGAATATATCAGTTCAAGGATATCAATCATGTGCGAATGAGAGTCTGCGAATTATTGTGAACTCTGCCATTCATATCTGTGTTAGATGCGAGCCATTTATATTTGTGTTAGATGCGAGCTATTCATATCTGTGTTAGATGCGAGCTACTCATATCTGTGTTAAATGCGAGCTATTCATATTTGTGTTAGATGCGAGCTACTCACATCTGTGTTAGATGCGAACTCTCCATTTTGGATCTGTGTGAACTCAGACATATTGGATCTGTGCTAAATTGCGAACTCTCCACCTCAAATCTATGCGAACTCAAGGGTGAAGATCTGTGCAAAGTAATATGATGCGAATTCATATCTAACAGGTTGAGAACCAATTGTGTTTGTGAGTATTGTCAAACGCTATTCTTGTAGACAGTCATTTCATATATAACAGGTACGATTTGGCAAACTGTTATATGTTCATTTGTCATCTTGCCAGTGATGAATTTCGGTCTTGTGTTAGACCCCATTGTAATATGTAAAATTGCTAGTGTTGCATCAAATATAAGAGAGATCTCTGTTGCTGGGTTTTTCTCCCTCAAGAGGAGGGTTTTCCCAGGGTATATGCTGTGTTATTTTGTCTGATTTTGATTTAATTCTCTGTGCATTTAATCTGTTCACACAAATTTAACAGTAAGCATCCCTCAAAGAAATATTCACAGCCCCTTCAAGGCACGCCAAAAGCCACAGTTGAATCTTTCAAATTTCCAAAATTCATAATCCCTCAAGGGTGGCATCCCATTTCAAGGGAACATAAAACTTTATTGAAAAATAATAAATTCCTTTATGAGGGCGTACCCCTTCAATGACCCTCTTTTAAAACAACATAAAGTTAACTCCCTAGGCCAAGGGGGTCAACAAAGAAACATAACATTATTTGCCTTGTATTAAATAATTGCTATCAAAAACTGCATTTTGGGAATAATACCAAAAATACCAATTGCTCCAACAAGAATAAGAACAAACTGAAGTACTGCCAACAAGACCACTGCCAAACATAGTATTTACTAAAAATAATAAACACCAAGAAATGCCACAGAACCTCCAAGCATGGAAACCCTAATTTCACCTCAATGAGCCTACGGGCCTCCGGAATAAGCTGATGAGCAACTAAACTGATTACTGACGAGAAGGGGACATTACATTTTATATGGGAATAATGGCTTTATAAAGCCAATACTTTGTAATAGTTTTTTGGTATGATGTGAATGACAGTTATTTTAATTCGAGAGCATTCTCGTTTTTTTCTCCCCCATTTCAATATGGTATCAAAGCGGGTTTCTTCTTGAACCTCTCTTTGATCAACCTCCATTCATTTGTTTTTTCTCACAATGGTGTTTACAATGGTACTGTAGTGAAGACCACGTGCAACTACTATTGTTTTCTACCATTCTTGCATTTGTCAACAGGTGAGCAATGTAGACCATGTGCAAAACCTTTTTGACTCCTCCATTCATCTGCGTTTCTTCTCTTTCTCTCCACTGTGTTCATTCTTGCCATTGTTTGACACTGTTCATTGCTATCATCCCAAAAAAATTTAAAATTTTCATCCCCCAATCTATTGCGGAAGCGTGTTTTTCAAAACCTATCAGGCATTCTATAGTTTATGCTACCAATCGTTTCTGTGGACTCCGTCTTAATATATTTGTATTGATAAAAGATTTATCTTGGCGACATTATCATTATCGGCAGAGATTGAACTATTTGTCGGGAGTTGCTTGTATTTTTGCCACTACTCATAGCAGAGTTCTACGACATTTTGGGTATTCTGGATTTTTCATTTGGTCGATTGGAACACAAGTGACACTTTGTAACTCTTTGTACATGGTTTCCTATGCGGTGGTTACATGGCGTTTCTTTTAGAACCAAATTCTATATGAAGAGTTCTTCTTGCAACAGTTCTTTGGTCAACAATACATTGAATATGCAGACATAGTGCCTTCTGGAATAGGTTTTATAAAATGATTTACTAAACCTTGTGCAGTCATCATATGGCTTTACATTCAACACGCCTGGAAGGGAGTCACAACATACACTCAAGTGATAGACTTATTTCCACAGCAAAATACGTTTATGTTTCCGTGCATTCTTAAGGCCTGTGGAGGTATTTCGACTTTGCAACATGGTAAAGGAGTCCATGGTTATTTAATTACAAGAGGGTTTGAGAGAGGCTGCTTTATGTTCAATGCTCTTATTGATATGTATGTGATACGGGGAGTTGCGGAACGCACGTCAACTATTTGATGAAATGTCTCAAATAGAAGTTCAGAAAAAACGGTGGGACACACACAAAATGTTTGATAAAATTCCTTATAGTCAATTACAGGGTTCACTCCAACTGTCCTCAAAGAGACTTAAAGGATACACACTGAGTGTTTAATGGGATGTCTGAATGCGAATTTCAAGACAAATCACCCCAAAGAGACTTGGTCCCCTGGATTATGATGATCTCTAGTTATGCTCTACGAATAGAAAATGAACAGTTGCATTGGCTTCTTTAGAAGAAGAGCTTTGCATTTTGTACTAATTTCTAGTTTTTCTCTATGTCAATACTAAGGGGGGGTGTTAGAATTTAGTTCTTACATAAATAGTTAAATAAATAAATTAACATGCTATTGTTAATTTAATAAATAAATTTGGTTTTGGTAGCTATATTCCCGTAACTATTTTTATACAGGAATAATGGCTTTATAAAGCCAATACTTTGTAATAGTTTTTTAGTGTGATGTGAATGACAGTTATTTTAATTCGAGAGTAATCTTTTTTTTGCCCCCCTTTTCAATAATCTAAACCTAAGATGTATTCCACCTTTCCGAGGGTTTCATTAGGATGCAAATCAACAAGGTGAATAGATTGACTTTCAACCATGAAGGTGAGTCAATTAGACTTGGATCTGTATCCTTAGGGTCTTAGAAATGAATTGGAAATGATTTGGAATGTTTAACCTAAGCGAATTAAAAGACCTAATATGAAAAATGCAATATCCTGAAGATGAATAGACGGAAACAGTAATTTGCAGGCAGATCTGGGAGAGGTAGAGTGATGTGTACCTATCATCAAAAGTTGAATTCAGCATGCCAAGAGGGACATAGATGCCTAGGGGCATATGGGTCTTTGATGAGGAGTCTTGAAACTGATTTTGCAATCCTTTGATGCTATATCTGAGCTCCTAATTCCTGGTTGCAGAATTGTTAGAATGCCATCAATAAATTTTGTAGGTGAGTTTCCGTGGCTTGACAACTTTGATGACAATAAATGCAACAATGAATGGATTGCCTTCAAACTTTCCTTGAACTTCCTCAAACCTATAATCTGCAGATTCACAAAGAGAAGAGATGTTGGGCCATTTAAGGGCTTGCTTCAGTCAAACTCTGTGTAAGTGTTTCCACTTCCACAATGGAAAAATGTCAACGATAAATGATAATGGAAAGAAAGGAATGATGAAATCACAAAGTGCTACAACTCACCACCCTTCAATGGCTTCCTTGAAGGATTGAAGTCATACAAATCTCCTCAAGAATTTTGATCTTGCTTGCTTGAATGCTTGAGTGCTTTGGAGACCTACAAAAAGATGTTAGCCTTCACAAAACCATGATAACATGAATACACATAAAACTTGACACGATATTGGATCTTGAATTTATGCAATTAAAGCTCTGAAATGCTGCTCTTGACTTGCTCTCAATAATAGTATTTGCTCATGAATGCTTGTTCTAGTAGTTAGATTTCAAACGATAAAATAACTAGGTATTTATATGCAATTGTTCTAATTTCCTGAAAATTAGATTCCAAAAGCCGACACTTGAAATTTGAATTTTGGATGTTAAAATGGCGCCAACAACATATTTGAATTTGTAACAGCCCGACTCTTAGGTAAAATTAAATACTAAAAGTAAGTAAACGTGTAAATCATGTCATTGCAATAGAATTTTCTTTTTATTTATTGACATAACATGAACAAGTTGCCACATTAATTTACAACAAAGATTCCATTTCAATATAATAACTTCACAAGTACATGAAACAAGAATACGTACCTTAACTAACATAGCTCCAATGAGCTTTAGAACAAATAGTAGTAAGAAGGTCCAGGAATCTGTCCTTTCAAATCTTGGTACATCGGCCGCTTGCTGAGGAGGAGAAACATCACTCAGGCGCTTTTCCACCAACCACAGACTTATAATGCGGTTCCTTGCACACCTATCGTTAGATAGATGGCCCTCCCTTCAAAGAAGAGATTGGTAGGGTTTCCTTTAACGATTACCAATTGAGCATAGTGTTGTGTTCCTACATAACTAGGTCCTGTGCATACGACAACTCTTGAACTAGTATGTACTTCGGGATCACAGCCAGGCGGAAGTGTAGTCTCCTTTCTTTCACCCCTAAGTGGATGTTGTACATTTCACTACTTTGGCCGTATTATCATTGATGCCGAATGAGAGAATTGGGTTATCATATACACTACTCGGGCGATTTGCATTAAGGCTTTCTTACACTATGCGTAGGTTGATCTATCGGGGTAGTCCGTACCCTAGACTTCCTACAACAGTCTAACTACTAGAATGGAGATCATTTTAATAAGTACCTACAACTAACTCCCTTATACAGGATACTCTCATCCTAGGAGGTTCATTAACTTGGCTAAGTTTTCTTGTATCTAGTTGTAACCTGTAGCTTATTAATTGCTCTCGATTAATTCCTAGTATTAATTAGCTATGTACAAGCATATACTCCATATATGGAGTCAATAAAATAATTGCAGTTTTCTCCTCGATGCCTAATGTAATCCGTACACTAATGAATGCAAAACTAATAGAAGAGAACATGCAATTATCATCTTATTTCACAAATTATCTTTGCTGATAAACATTAATTCTTTCATATTCATTTCTAAGTTAATCAGCTTTCAGTCTCAGCTCTTTTCAGCCAAAGGACAAGACACAGACTTACTTCTGAATACAAGAATTACAGAAAGCATAGAAAGGAAAAGATTGACATGCCTGGTAAGAGCTTTCCCTTAGAAGTTTGGAGAATGAGTACACTTCTCCTCTTTGCCTACCACCAAATGATTTCAAACTGGGTCTGTAGCGAATTCTTATTCAGCTGTTTGGTAGTTTCTAGTTGCTGTTCTTAGACTCTGAGAGTGCTTCTTTCAACACTAACAGAATACCTCTCTTAACAAACTAAAGACTAAAGTCTTTCTTAACTAATGACGAATACTCAAATAATGCTCTCAAATTGATAAATTCCTTCTCAACAGAAAATGCTCTTCACTCTTGAATGAACAAAACGAATTACTGATTTGTATTTTTGTGTGTTATGAGTGAACATTCGCAGGCTTTATATAGTGTTGGAAAACTTAACTATTTCCCCTTTTTATGGCGTCTGTGCTGCCAACGGAGCTTGGAATGCTTCAAAGGAGAAACGTGTTGCTCTGTGGAGAGGATTTCGACCTCCATTAACTGACAGCAGTGAGATATTTTCATTTCGCACATGTCAAGTTTGTAAAATCGTGACACCTCCTGGTTTTAGCGCTATTCAACAGCGATGGATAAGCGTTGGTTTAATGTAAGACTATTTCCCAGGTTGTATGGAGTCCACATCTCCATTTTAGCCAAGCACGAATTTACTCGGCCGTTTTCAGTCGCCTGGCCCTAGTCGAGCGATTCTTCCTGCGCGTTTTTACTCTTTCCGCCATTTTTAATGGCCTGAACTCTTTTTTTGAATTTATTTTACTCTTACAATTTCGATATAGTGGACAGGAAATATATGACGCATTTGACAATGATATTAAATTCAATATTGAAGTCAAAATAATTCGATTTCAAAGAAATATTCTTTTTTAGAGAAAAACGTTATATTCTCAAATTCGTGATTTAGTCTCATTTCTCTATTAAATATTTAATAAAATGTTGAATTAAATTTCATTTGATTTTCAAATCTTTTAATTAAATACATCTATATATATTTTATTATATTAAAGTATTTATATAACATAGTTTTAATTTACATTATATATTTATGTATAATTATTTAAATTAATAACTTAAATAATATCGTATACATATCTATATTTTGTAAAGACTATATTATATACGTACTTTAATATAATATTAAATATATAAATATATTTATCTTTACACCTATACATGTATATACATTTACATTTTAAATTATACGTACGTATACTGCGAGTTAGTCAACATACTTTCACTATACGTACTCATGTATATGTATATAAATGAGTATATGTAAATTCCAAGGTAATATATCGTCATAAAATATGCATACAACAGGTTAGTTGTGGATACGTTTACATGTATATATACTTGTATATTTCCTTTATGTATAAGTATTCATAAATACACTTATATTGATACACACGTATGGCATGTCCATCTGCTCTAATACGTTGTGTCGACATGAATGTACTTATGGACACTTGTACATACCGTATTTATATGTATATATACATATACACATGCCCACCTCTAACTAGAAACATTACTCCACATAAGATTATATTGGCAAGCATCACTTATTTTCACATTTAGAAGTAGATACGACTCCTAATGATACTAAACAAGCCTACGGATGACTTACCCTTTACTTCAACAAAGACTTATCTTACTCAGTCTATAGTATGTGTGTGTATGCCCAATTGGTACTCGTTACTGTTTACCCGACCAAGTTCCTCCCCGAGTGATATCTCTCCTCTCCCTGGAGGTATAAACCTGTTTCCTGCACATCATGACACGACAACGGGAGTCATATGCTCAAAACAAAGCATAATACATGAAACATTTCAAAATTTAGATTATTCACGAATCAATAACCTTTTATTCTCTTTTATGCAGTATTTTACCAAGAATAACATCAAATGAAACAACATTCATATTGAAAACAAGGTACAAGCATCATTAATTCACCTCCAGAATTCTCATTTACTCTATCTAGTAATGGTAAATTGTAACGTCACAATTTGGGATGTAACAGAATATGGGTCTTGGGGCAATGGGTCCTGGCACAAATTTCCAGGACACACTTAGTTGGGAGCAAAATAACAATTGGATGCATTTATTTAATGCTTACAATCTTTTGGAAAATGGTGAAAATTAGGCCTTGGAATGCATAATTTGGAAAATTAGGAGCTTAATTAAGTCCAATTGATTAGGGGGACAAAACATAATGTGAAATTGTTAAGGGTGACAATTTTCTACACTACAAATTCATTAGCATTTTCTTGTGCATACAATTTGCTAAGCTCAAATTTCTTTGGCTCATTCTCACTGCCTACATAATTGCCTTGCAAAATGAATTCCCATGTTCTCCCATTTGATTGAGTTCGATTTTCTTGTATAAAATAGGGTAATTTGGCACCTTAATTTACAGGTTTGTATGCAAGTGTCCATTCATGTGATTTTTGGTTTCTAAAACTAGAATCAAAGTCATCATTAAATATCTGCAATGCATTGTTTAAACTTGAGATATCATGCATTTGATTTGATTCTAGAGAATTAGTTTCCAGATTTTGACTTGGCAGATATGACTGAGTCAATGTATCATTTTCCACAAGTTGATCAATGCTTACACTTTCTGGATTAATTTGCTCAGAAACTTCACATGATTTATCTATGCTGAATTTAGGAACAAGTAGTTGCCTAGGATGAATCAGTCCTTTCAAGAGCAAGTCTAGTCTTGTGAGAAATGTGGGACAATTTATTTCCTTATGTGCAGTTGTATCATGCATTCTGCATTCACCAGGCCATGTGAAATTAGAAAAATGCCTAGGAAACTCATGTCTAACATGTAATTGTTCAATTTTTCTACCACCATGGGTATGTCTAGCTTAAAATTTGAAATTTGGTAAGAGTTATGCATAAAATCAGGATTATCAGTTTCTTGGTTAACCTCTGTGTTTGTCCAAAATTTCTGATTTTTCAAATTATTCGACATTTTAAAAGTCATTTTCATTTTGATTTGTCTTTGTGGACAGCCATGTAGGCATTTCCATACTCTCAACTTCATTTCCTGATTTGTCTGTAGCTTGTTTATATCCAGCTTTTTCTGATTTAAGTTCACTTGTTTCAACCATAGTTTCACAAAGTTTCTTGATGGGGAGGTAGGGGGATGGGTTTTGGGGACAAGGGGACCAAGGGCCTAAGTTTGGGGACGACAAGGGGGTGGCAGTGCAGAGGTGGCAGGGGGGTGGTGCAAATATGTATCATGCTCGAAAAAAATTATTCATAAAAAGATGTGTAAGGAATAAGTATAAGTATTGAGAATTGCAAATGAAACTTTGGAACACTAAGTAACTTTAAACTAATAAACATTAAAAATATGGCAATGATTGCATTGAACATTAACAATGGTGGGTAGAGGTTTGGGGGAAAGTGAGGAATAAGTATAAGAATTGCAAATGAAACTTTAACACACTAAGTAAAATTTAAAGTTTAGACTAATAAACATTAAAAACATGGCAATGATTGCATTGAACATTAACAATGGTAGGTGGAGATTTTGGGTCAAGGGGTAGAGCCCTCGAGGGGGACAAGGAGCAGTTCCCCTTATGGGGGTTTGGGGTAGAGCCCCTAGCGGGGGTATGGTGGTAGAGCCTCCAGTGAGGTTGAGGAGTAGCGCCCCTCACAAGGTCCAGGGGTAGTGCCCTTGGTGTGTTCCCTGTCGTGATACAAGGTGGGGTCGAGGGGCGGAGTCCCCGCCACGAAGCACAAATTGAGGTCTTGAAAACCACACAAACCTTTATGGCGAATTCCATTTTCACAATTTTATCACTTATTTTTTGTAACACTTGGAAGTCCTAGGGACGATTGGGAAACTCCTTGAAGTCTCCTGAACGTCGTGAAGTTCCCAAACTAGGGGGTGTCTTGAAAATGTCCTCGAGACTTGAGTGGTGGTGGTGGGACGACCCCTCCAAGTCCCCAAGTCTTGAGGACGTCCTGGGGATTTTTTTTTGGGGGGGTGGACGCATCCTCAATGAACACTAATTTCAACTAGATGTGATGGATCTGAACTGCACATGTTTTGATTAACTATAGGCGATTATTGGATTTGGCTGATAAAAAATGTTTATTTGTCCACGTTAAGGATAACTACAAATTTGATTTTCCTGTTGCAGACATGATTGTGGGTAAAAATGTGAAAGCTGATTGCAAGAGTTGACCATGTTGACATGTGATGGTAACCACACATCTTAAGGGATCATGTTGTAATCTGTTTGCTGATTTACCTTGGTTTGGGTATGGTCATAGCCTAATTGTGCCAATGTTAAAGCTCTTCAAAATGCAGCTTCTATGGTAAACACTATTGGCGTTTCTCTAATAAAGGATGTAGACCAAGGATCTAATCCCCAAAAATAATGACTCAATAATTTAGCGTTGTTCAGTCTCTGTGAAATACTTACTCTTTCGAGTGCTTCGTAAAGCCTTTAGATTAAATCGCGAAATGGACTCATTGGGTTGTCTTTAAACTGCTGCAAACTGCAAGAGAGCTTATTTAAGGATCTATGTTTTTCCCAAATTGTCTTAGAAAACATTCTTTAGTTCTGTCCAAGGATGTATTGAATTTGGTGGAAGTTTACATACACACATAATGCCACAACTTGCAATGTATTAACAAATAATAGGCAACATCCTTATGACAAATCTGATACTGAGTAATCAAATCTTTGTAGACTTTCGCATGATCTAATGCATTCTGTCCGCAATGGGGGAAAAATAAAGTAAGCTCGTTGCAAGTATCCCTAGGAATCTCATGGAAATCCATAGGCATACACATGGGGCTGCCCTTTGAAACTAAACTACCCCCCAATTTAGCTTATCACAATTATGCAAATTTAACCAGATACCTAAAATTCTGAAAAGTTAGGTTCCAGTCCCTCTTTCTAGCACCAATCTGTTGATGCATGGTTTAGCACACCCCAAATCAAGTAAAACACAAATGAGTCCCACCTCTCCTGAAAGGAAATCAAGATCTCCCCAAGGTCTATAACCAGGTCATGGCCATGCAAGATAACTCAGGGGTCTAAGAAATAGTGTTTCTATTGAAGGGACCATGGTATATTCAAGTGAAATCAGATGATGAACACGGTTATTGCACAAAGAAAATCAATATTCTCAAATCTCTACATATAAACTAAACTGCTTCTATTATTCATTGCATTAATAAACCATTCCACTATTTAAATCAGCATTGAAGTAATTGAAATCAAGGAAAATGCAACTTTAAAATGCGATAAAATCCTATTCTAAATCCTAATTCTATTTAGATGTATAAAAAATAGCAAAAGATAACAGGGAAAAGAGAAAGAAGAATGAACCTGTTTTGCAATGATGTAATAACTGAATCAAGTTGAGCAAATAATCCCTGATAAACCGGCCTGGCTTGATGAGTTGACACACAACTATTAACACAAAGCAATGTAGAAATCTGAGGAGCATTAGACCAAGAAGAAACATGTAAAAGATAATAGTATGCAAATGCAAATCAGACACATAATCCTTCATAGCCTTGGATTAAAAAACTCTTCATTAAGCAAAAGTGTGGAAATTCATCATCCTCAGTTGCTTGGATTAAAAAATTCTTCATTAAGCAAAAGTATGGAAATTTGTCATACTTAGTTGAAATCAAGAAAATGAGGGAAAACAAAGAAAACTTAAAAATTGCTTGAAATTTACTGGTTTCCAACCCTTTTACAGTCACTTAGCTGGTCTTTTATAAATTCATACCGTAGGAAAATCAGTTCAACAACTAGTTACAATTAATATTTAAATCATCAATTTCATGATCCAATGGATTTTAAAACAGCTAGCATTTAATGCTTGTAGTAGCAGTTTAGAACAATTTTCAATACAAATCCATTGCATTGCTTTGTATAATTCAGTTTCAAATCAATATATAACTAGATGGCATGATATCATAGGTGACATTTCCCTTAAAGAGTTCCTTGGCCAACTTAGAGATAAAAATCACGATTTCTTGACAAAATAAACATTTTTTGTCCAAATTTATCTACTCAAAAATATTTG